>MJUU01027589.1:9342-21857 GCA_002080025.1 Modiolus philippinarum
AAGTTGAAGTATTGTGGGCATCGATATAATATCGAATGAAGAAAATCTGCCATTTCTTATATATTTCATGTGAAATTACAGAAACTTGAAGTATTTCAGGCATCGATATAATATTGAATGAAGAAAATCTGCTTTTTCTTATATATTTCATGTTAAATTACAGCAAGTTGGAAGTA
The DNA here is from genome assembly GCA_002080025.1 of Modiolus philippinarum. NCBI lineage: Eukaryota > Metazoa > Mollusca > Bivalvia > Mytilida > Modiolidae > Modiolus > Modiolus philippinarum. The sequence goes on from MJUU01027589.1 coordinate 9,519, forward strand.
TTGAGGTCATCGATACAATATCGAATAAAGAAAATCTGTCTTTTCTTATATATTTCATGCCTTAATGTTAAATTTCAAAAAGTTGAAGTATTGCGGGCATCGATATAATATCGAATGAAGAAAATCTGCTTTTTCTTATATATATTTCATGTTAAATTACAGAAAGTTGAAGTATTGCGGGCATCGATATAATATCGAGTGAAGAAAATCTGCTTTTTCTTATATACTTTAGGTTAAATTACAGAAAGTTGAAGTATTGCGGGCATAGATATAATATTGAATGAAGAAAATGTGCTTTTTCTTATATATTTCATGTTAAATTACAGCAAGTTGAAATATTACGGGCATCAATATAATATCGAATGAAGAAAATCTGCCTTTTCCTGTATATTCAGATTAAATAACAGCAAGTTGAAGTATTGCGGCCATGGATATAATATCAAATGAAGAAAATCTGCCTTTTCTTATATATTTCATGTTTAATTACAGCAAGTTGAAGTATTGTGGGCATCGATATAATATCGAATGAAGAAAATCTGTCATTTCTTATATATTTCATTTGAAATTACAGAAACTTGAAGTATTTCAGGCATCGATATAATATCGAATGAAGAAAATCTGCTTTTTCTTATATATTTCATGTTAAATTACAGCAAGTTGGAAGTATTGCGGTCATCGATATAATATCGAATAAAGAAAATCTGTCTTTTCTTATATATTTCATGCCTTCATGTTAAATTTCAAAAAGTTGAAGTATTGCGGGCATCGATATAATATCGAATGAAGAAAATCTGCTTTTTCTTATATATATTTCATGTTAAATTACAGCAAGTTGAAGTATTGCGGGCATCGATATAATATCGAATGAAGAAACTCTGCCTTTTCTTATATATTTCATGTTAAATTACTGAAAGTTGAAGTATTGCGGGCATCGGTATGATATCGAATGAAGAAAATCTGCCTTTTCTTATATATTTAAGGTTAAATTACAACAAGTTGTAGTATTGTGGGTTGAGTATGAAATATGTAATTCTTCTAATATTTGATGTTTGTGGCTGTTTGCAGGATATTTTATTTACTACAGGACTGATTTTTGTTTATTTATTTTTTACAAAATGACGGAAATTTACAATTTTCGAGTACATGAAAGTGACTGTTTTCTGATAGTTCTGATATGGTTACGGCAAAATTGAAGAAAATTGCATACAACGTGTGAAAAATTTGTGCGTTCGTTGTGTGAATCGTGTGCGCGTGACATGGTGGCGCGTGATAGGGAATGTGGGATGTATCCATCCCTGTATTAAAGTTTGAGTATTCACAGTTCTTGTATTGTTTTAGAGCTATACGACTAATCAGAGCAGTCAGGATTCTATGACAGGTTAGAGCAGTCAGGATTCTATGACAGGTTAGAGCGGTCAGGGCTCTATGACTGGTCAGAGCATCCGGGGCTCTATGACAGGTTAGAGCAGTCAGGATTTTATGACAGGTTAGAGCGGTCAGGGCTCTATGACTGGTCAGAGCAGTCAGGATTCTATGACTGCTCCAAGTTAACTTCAAGTTAACTAAGGACTGTTCTCCAACTCCAAGTTAACTTGGACGAGAGGTTATGTCTGCACCCTACTGTAGGAAGACTTTGTGGACATATCTCCTCAAAATCCAATGAAGGGATTTTGCTGAAATTTTGCTTGGCTGTTTGCCACCTAATGCAGTTGATCATATCCTGCCGCCATTTTGATTCGCAAAATTTTACATGAGTTAAGGAACTGCAGCGGCAATCTTGTTTTTTATTTTTATTTTTTTTGGGGGGGGGGGGGGGGGGGGGNGAGGGGGTCATACGAATGAAATGTAGTATATTAAAATATTTCCAATTTTGATATTTTGTATTCTCTTATGATGCACGCTTATTATCTATTCCTTGCACGAACAGTTATTTGTGATACACAACGAGACTTTGAAGCTGAAGTTAGATATGAACTTGTTGAATCGCTTTTACAGGAATTGCATTGGTCGAGCACAATAATAACACATCACGCGTGATGTACTATTACTTTTTCGACGTTTCCATTGGACCACTGTGAAATCTCGTTGGCCGTGATTAGCTTCACCTAGCAAGGTGTTGTAAACAGCAGTTCGGCATTAAAATTCACTGCATTTATTTATGAAAATCAAAAGAGAAATAGTTTTAACAAACCGAAAGAATTGTATAGCGATGGATATCAACTCTCGGTATGTAATTTCAAATATAATAAACTCGCCAAAGGCTCGTTTATTATATTTTGAAATTACATTACTCTAGTTGATATCCATCGATATACAATTCTTTCTCGTTGTGAAAACAATAATAATTGTTCTTTCTGTTTTGCATAAAACACTGTTCACATTTTCAGATACTTGGATTTTTACAATACATATTTTGAATCAACCACGCTGTGTATATAAAATGGAAAGCATTCAAAGATCTTCTTATTATAGTCCTTTTGTGGTCCCCTTCAAAAAATGTGACCTGCTAGTAAACACCTCATCCAAGATAGTCGCCAGCGCAGAACATAGTTCAACGTTGGAACCTATGAGAAGATACATTAAAAGATATCCCCTAAAATTCTGATGTCAATATTAACCAAACTTAGTCACAATAGCCTTTAGGAAATCCCCTTTAGAAATTGTTTCAGGGTAGTCCACATCCTGTCAAAGATGGCCGCCTGATTGAGGCTGAGTTTAACATTGGATCCATGAGGCAAAACAAATCTTCTCCTATGGAACTACTTTGCCAACTGAAACAATTTTGTAAATTGTAGTTGAAGCTACACAGTGGTATTTGTTAGAAAGAACAAATTATTAGTTTGTTATGAACAAATTATATAACCGAGTCTCTTTTTCTCTACGTTCAGTAACGGTGGAATATGCTCTGAAATGGATATTTAACTAACATTGAAATGTTTTGAAAGTGCATTGTCTATGTATCGTTTGAAGTTGTGTGTTGTAACATCAGTTTTGAGGGACCATAGCAATGGTACTTACATTAAAGAATTGTAGCGATTCTGCAATCTTCTTTTAATTGTCCTCAGATTTCTCTCTCATTTTGTGACTAAATTGTGATTACTAGCGTTGGTGTTATAAATTAAAGCTATAGTTAGTCGTCATATAAGCGGGAGGTTGATGCATCTATAAACCTGGTTTAACCCACCATTTTATTTATAAAATGCCCGTTCCAAGTCGGGAATATGACGGCTTGCCAAAAATGTTCTGTGTCGGATTGTGTTCCCCTGATTCAGTCGAATGTTATACGGATTTTCCTTACTGGTCTCTTCCTTTGATCGATTCGGACTTTTGTTGTCACTTTTATTTTTTAAAAATAAGTCTACCTCTCATAAACAGATACAAAGCTTATATCGAAAAATATCACCATTCATGTAACTTACAGCTATGACATAAGAACCTAATGATCCGAAGCGAAAGCCACAATCTTTGACAAAATGACAAAATTAGAATCAATACAAAACATTGTTTGTAATATGCATTTGAAATTCGATTTTCATATTCTATAAGATTTCACGCTATCTAATACTATTTAACAAAACATTCAATGCAAACAAATAGTATATATCCTATATATTTATTTTTTTTTATTATTCGGACCTTTACACTTTTTCTCAGAAATCTATATCAGAATAGCATTTGCTTTGTAGTAACTTACTAGATAAAAAATGTCTTGAATACCTGTCGATATGTATATACACCAACAACAACTGTAAGTTTAACCAGAATAATCCCTTGTACCACACAGCTTTTGGCTAGTTATCAAATGCAGTGATGCATGGAAGAAACGTAGAAAGGGTTGACATGAAATTTACTGGAATTGACCTTTTGTAAGATGACAGTTTGAAGGGGTTAAAAAAAAACAAATTACATGTACAAAAATGCCAAAAATGGCTTAACTGAAAGATTTTGTGCATTAGAGAGAATTTATATTCAGAAATTTAGGAACACCTATCGTTTTCAATTTAACGTAGTATTTTTAAAATTATATCTGATGTAACTAAAACAAATTAAATTTTTGTAAAAATTCGTTAGATTTTCATATAATTTCATCCAAAATATCCGATTTTTACATGACAGATTTCATTCTTATATGGCCAGTGACCTCAATTTTTTTATCTTATGTTTTGCATACCTTAACAAAAAGTGTCAGTCATGAAAATATCACAAAATTCTGACAGATTTTATACCCTCGTACCACCTAAAACTTATTTTATTGATTGCAATACATATTCATACATACAATAATTTAAGACTAGAATTCGGGATCAACCTAATTGTTAAGTTTACATTTGGTAGATTACATATTTCACAAGGGGTAAGTTTCATGCTCAGATATTATATGAATATACTTATTAAGAAGAAACAATACATGATACTATATAAAAGTAAGTGAGAATCGAACCGTCAGTCAAAGAACGAACAACCAAGAGACGACGGCAACATGGAAAATGCCAAGAAACAAGGACATCAGATGAGAACGGCACAGAAAAGGAAAAGAGAAGACACACATGCAGATAAAATAAAAGTGACAATAAAAGTCCGAATCGATCAAAGGAAGAGACCAGTAAGGAAAATCCGTATAACATTCGACTGAATCAGGGGAACACAATCCGACACAGAACATTTTTGGCAAGCCGTCATAATCCCGACTTGGAACGGGCATTTTATAGATAAAATGGTGGGTTAAACCAGGTTTATTGATGCATCAACCTCCCGCTTATATGACGACTAACTAAAGCTTCTGTGTGCACAGATTGTGTTAAATGTCAAAGCCATAATATTGTCAGGGCGCACTACACTATTTCAATACGCCAATGTTTGACAGACCTCGAAAATAGTACTATAAAAAATAGTGCTTTTTCATTTGTAGTGACTCCAGCCAATTGATACATGTTATAATCAGCAAGATCATAGAATATTTCTAGGTGAATGACGGAGAGCAAAGAACAGTTGAAAAAACATGATTAAGTTGCATAACAAGCTAGGACGGATCGAATGAAATACGAACAAATACCGAAAATTCTCTGAAAAAACACAGACCCCATATAAGCCATGGCTGTGATCAGATTCACCGGTAGAGTAAGCATCTCGTGCTCCTTATAAGACAACTGCCGTGTTGCACATATCCCCTTCGGTAGTAAAGTCAAATCTGGTAGAGGGAAAAAAACTTAAGCTGACTCAGGGATTTACCTCCACTTCTGTCAGGTAGGATCCCAGGGACCCACCATATACATTTTTCCGTGTTTTGCTAAGAAAAATATGGGTTCTAGGAGGTCACATAAATTTTCTTGGTTGGTTGTTACGTCCAGTAAGCAATATTAGTATTTTAGCTATATCCAGACGAGAGCAAGTTGATCTATTCAGAAATGTCTCTGGTAAAAGAAAACAGTTCAGGTGGAAGGGGCGCAAGGGGTAACGAGTTTTGATTGCCAGGACTAAATTTACTGCCCCTACCCATTTATGCTTAGAAATGGGTAGGATCGGGAAATTTAGCCTTCTATACAAGTTTCCCAGCTAGTGTGCCCTTGAAAAAAAATAATGGATTTTTAAATTGCATTAGGAGTGGCGTTTTTCCACACGGTTTGGCTGCAATTCTTCGTGGTTTGGCTTTCCGTTTTATGAAATGACCGCGGCATAGACAGGACATTTCCCCATCAACAATCTAGGGACGCACCCGGCAGCTCTATAGCCGGAGTTGCTGAAAACCTATTCAGGTGCCGGATGAATTTTACTTAAGATCAAAGATACATGGTATCATGTTGGTATATGTGCAATGTAAAAATAGAAACAAATTGTTTAAAGCGTTTCTCCTTGATCTTGAATTTCAAATAATATTCGTTCATGGAAATTCGGCAAATACGCGATTTTTCACATCTTTGTGCTACATCTACATGGACGTAGCATTTTTATACATTAATTATGTTGCGTCCCATTGGACGCATATTGTAATAAAATTTGAGTCCTGTCCTTTATTTCTAAGCTCCAGACGCGTGTTTTACGCATCCCGTAAATCCCTGCTGTAATGGGAAAGATCTAATGTGATCTTGGAAATAGATAATCCATACTGGTCTATTATGTATAAGAAATAGAACAAAACCATGATAGTAGTATATAACAAGAGGCTCTCCAGAGCCTGTATCGCTCACCTGGACCATGGCTGACATAGATAAAAGGCATTTCCAATAGGAAAAACGAAAAATAAAATTTAGCAGAATACTTTTTTTTCTAAAATTACAGTATTCTTGTTTGGTTTCCATAGCAACCGAAAGATCCACCATCCATTTCAACCCATAACAGAACACCATTCAAAAAAAATTTAGGCATGGGTTCCCCTTATAATTAAAGTAATACATAGTGCTGAAATTAAAACATGCAGACCACTTTTCAAATAAAAATTCAAAAATTTGGGCAGAGGTTCCCCTTAAAATCAATAGGGCCAATGTAAAAACTATGTTCCAGATGGTGGCCATCTTGGATGAGGTACTGACCTACCAGATATATTTTTTGGATGGGACCACCCAAGGACCATTGTGGCTTAGATTTGTTCTAATTGGACTAGTAGTTTCTGAGAAGAAGATCTTTGAATGTATATTCCATAGGGTCCAATGTTAAAACTATGTTCCCCGCTGGCGGCCATCTTGGATTAGGTACGGACCTGCCGGATACCTTTTTTGGAAGGGACCATCTAAGGAACATTGTGACTAAGTTTGGTTATAATTGGACTGATAGTTTCTGAGAAGAAGATCTTTGAATGTGTTTACCCATAAGGTCCAATGTTAAAACTATGTTCCCCGCTGGCGGCCATCTTGGATGAGTTACGGACCTGCCGGATACCTTTTTTAAAGGGGACCACCCAAGGACTACTGTGACCAAATTTGGTTCCAATTGGCCCAGTGGTTTCAGAGGAGAAGATCTTTGAATGAAAAGTTTACGCCGGACGGACGGACGACGGACGCCAAGTGATGGCAAAAGCTCACCCTGGCAAAGCCAGGTGAGCTAAAAATGGAAAAGAAAAAAATAGAAATGTGAATTTGATGATAAGCTTTTTGAAATATATACATGTATTTATGCATCCATAAAATGTTTACTTTTTAAAATAAAAGATTGCACCTTCAGAAACAATTCTGTATTTTGATCTAGAGTCAGATAATCGGAACCTAAAAGAAGTAGTTTCAAATTAGATAGCACTTGGAAATTCAAGGTAAAAATGTTGTTTGACAAAAATTTGAATATTCATGACAATGGAGTAAGAAATGGTTGTTAGTCTATGGTTAGTCTATGGATGAACACATGAACAAATAAGACTGTCGACCAAAGTGCTCATTCGACGGGCTCGAATTCATGCGGAACATGGCGTGTAAGATTTGACCAATTCTACTACATTAGCTATTGATTTATCATTTTCAGTTCGTAACAATTTGTATACATGAGTTTTTCTTAGTTGTTTCATGCTTTGTAAACAGTCCACATTATGACTGGTTTGAGGCTCTTGTTGATGATGTTTCTTTTCTTTGGGTCTCTTTTGAGGTCAGATTATCTTGGTTTACATAATCTCAATATATATGAAATCTTAATTTTTCCAGTATACAAACAAAAACTAATAAAAACGTCATTTTTGCGATTCTAAACAAATTGCATCCCCGACATTCTCGAGTTAACTTAAAAGCGGTAATAGTGAACTTGCATGGCGAACATGAACACGGCGTATCTTAGAAATATGATAGTTAGTGGCTAAGAGACTGAACCTTTTTAATGCTTACCTGATCAAATACTTCTCATCTATGCATATGCTGCAGACCGAAAATGATTTGATATTAAAGGGATCTAATGTCAAGCTATATTCTCCAAGTAGTAGTATTGTTAGAATAACAAAATACCGAAGTAATTTTAGATTTATTTTCTGCATATGCGCATTTCGACAACTAATGTCTCATCAGTGCAGATAAAACCAATCATTTGGAAGTCCATTTACCGAAAAACTTATAAAAGCTGATTGAGAACAAAATGATCTAAATATGAAAGCCAAAATCAGCTAAAATCAGCTAAGGACAGAGCTATGCAAGAGGGAGATACTCCTCAATTTAAACAAAATTTTCTAAAATTTAGATATTGCAAGTTTCCAAATAAAATCGGTTTTCGGGCCAGCACCGAGGTACTAGTTAATGGATTGGTGAATACCCTCGGGGACTAACAGTCCACCAGCAGAGGCATCGGCCCAGTGGTAATAAATAACAAAATACCGAAGTTACTTCAAATTTTGTTTCTGCATATGTACATTTTGACAACTAATGACTCTTCAGTGCAGATAAAATCAAAACAGTTGAAAGTCCATAAACCGAAATACGTGTAAAAACTGATAGAGAACAAATAACCAATGAGATCTAAATATGAAAGCTATGACGGTTTAATTAAGTGGTATATTTTATTACACAGATCAAAGTTATCCTTTATAAGACGTCAGATGCCCTTCATCTTTGAAGATCTCTACACAAGTTTCTTTAGAGTCAATTAGCCCTTTTCTTGAAACAGATGTGAATTTCATAATATAGAAAGACACTGTTTACTAGCCTGTTGAGTTTTTATTTTTTTAATTTTTATTGATGTTCACGATTATGTCATTTATGTCACAGATTGTTTCCCTTCTATGTCTGAATTAATTGCAAATGCATTTTCCATTCAAGAACAAACTGGGATGAAAATGTTCCAACATTACAAGTACACAATATTTGTTAAGTTTTGACATAGTTTGACAAAGGTAAGGATGCAAGGCTTTTTTTTTATCTTTTCCTCAATTTTTGTTTTGGGAAGTGTAGTGATTTACGACAAATCACGGTTAATTAACTAATGTCTCCTAAATGCTGAAGTAGAAGGTAGAAATTTTGGGCTTTGGTCATGGTTGGAATTTTATTTTTTTCAAGAATTCTAATTTTCGTCTATTCTTTATACGAGAATTTCGAGAACGTTGTTTCACATCGGAAATTTTCTTCATTCAACAAAATCAAAAAAATGTTATGCGACTCGAAAAGTTTCTCACAGACGCTGTCTTTTTATTAATCTGATAAGCAAAGGATCAGGGATGATAAGGCCTGTTTTTGGCCTAAAATATGTCAAAACTTGGAAATAAATTTTATCAGAAAATTTTATTCCTTATTTATTGTATTTCCGATGTGTATTGCCAACCACGGCAATTTAAATGTTTTGCGCGTCTTATGACGTCATAATCACAGACTCAAAATCGGTCATTTCAGGGAAAATCACAAAAATGTTACAAAAAAAAGTAAAATTGAAAAAAAAATCGAGAAAGGGTATGTGATAAAAGGTAAGCCATGCGATAAAGGGTATGCAATAAAGGGTATGACGTCATAGTGTGAATACGGAATGAACGTCATGCACTGTATCATATATTCAAAACGTCTGTATTTATTACTAAACATACATGTATGATAAATAACATTTATTCCGTCAGGAACAAATATTATAATATTTGTTCCGTTGGAGCAAATCTTATGTAATATTTTTTTCCTTTGGAACAAATATTATGGTGGAACTTATATTCTGTTACAAAAAAACATGTAACATAACTGACGTAATTCACAACCAGTAGTGTGGTTGACCAGCAAACAGTGTATCTTTCAGTGCACATGATTATTACATTTCTTTTATAGGGATCTTGCATTCAATCGTGGTGTAATGAATATGGTTCTTATTATGCCAGTCCGCGGGAATATTCTTTAGACTATTTATTAGATCCAAAAAAACTTCCTAAGGTGAACAATTTATGCAACTGCTATAATTTTTATACTTGAGGCTTTTCGATCAAAAACTTGCTCTATTTCATTATTTTGTATAAACATTTCTGACTATTGATCAACATATAGAAAACTATCAGGATTTTTTTCTTTGCTTTATAAAATTGTGCATATTATTTTTGAGTGATTTTTTTCAAGGTTTTCTGAGCAAGAGCTCTCTCTTTATATATTATTTGTTCCCGGTCAAGAATTCTACCAGATAATCAGTATGCCTCGTTAGGTTAACAAGTCTTGCACATTATACTTACATTTTTTTTATTTTTAAACGATCTAAAGTAGTGTTTTTCATGTCAGTCTAAATCACAGAAACGACGTCGGATATGCTACATTATCATAGCGTCAAAATGCTTCATATTTTACTGTTTACAAGTTTTGCACTGTCAGAAAGAAAACTGTTATTTGTAAAACCTGTCCGGAGTGAGATTGTACGGAAGCCCATATAGGACATATCAAATTTTTTTTTGAATTCGTTATAACGAATTCTGGAATTTGTTATAACTAATTTAATTCGTAATAACAAATTTTTGAATTCGTTATAACAGATTTTTGAATTTGTTATAACAAATTTAATTCGTTATAACAGATTTTTGAATTTCTTATAACAAATTTAATTCGTTATAACAAATTCAAGAATTCGTTATAACAAATTATAGAATTTGTTATAACGAATTTAATTCGTTATAACAAATTGTTGAATTCGTTATAACGAATTTAATTCGTTATAGAAAATTGTTGAATTCGTTATGACAAATTGTTGAATTCGTTATAACAGATTTTAGAATTTGCTATAACAAATTAAATTTGTTATAACAAATACTAGAATTCGTTATAGCAAATTCTAGAATTCGATATAACAATTTCGAGAATTCGTTATAACAGATTGTTAAACTATGCCATGCCAAAGTCGCAAAAAAACAGGAATTCTGACATAACGTCTAGATACCGTGTTCTTGTTCGATTTTCTAGTTTCTGCGCTCAAATACCCCTTATCTCAACCATGATCGGGATGAATAGTCTCTTGAAAGCCATACCCCAACTACGAGATATATTGTAGCTTGCATTCGTTTAAAAACCATAATTCCGCCTGCATGAAACCTAGTTACTTGCTAAAAACCCTTAATTTCGATTGACGTTGCATGTTTTTCGACCCTGCAATTTCGTCCTTATTTCAAGCATTCACGACAAGAGATGAAATATAGTGTCAAAACCATAAGATTAAGTTTCCTGTGGAATGTCATTGTGTAAGACAGTAAAATTTCTCAGTTTCATCCCACTGAGAGCTTGGGCCTAGTAAGAAGAATGAATCGATCAGTAGGAACGTGTATTCAACATCTAAATCAGTGTAAAAACACACCTTTTTAACCGACATTCAACGTTCGGCTTCACATTGCACTTAAGATATTTTAAATGCAGTACAAAAATAAACAAAATTTTAACAAATTATAATTTAGTTATTATTTTTCATGACATAAAATCCCCCAAATCATATTAGTGCATGGATGACTCCTGACTAAAAACGGCTATTGATTTTTTCAGGGCAAGAGCTTCAAATCATGCTCCTTATCTTTAGCAATATATCGATCGGTAATTAAAATCCCAAATTTCAAACGAATTTCGATCTCGAAAATTAGGGTTTTTGGCCAGAAATTTAGTATTACAAAAGACAAATCTAGTATTTTGACGAGATATATTGTATCCGGGTCGAGATGAGGTTCATATTTCATGTAAGAGATCATGAAAAATACTAACATAAAAATTTCCTATGCATTCTACCTATCTACTGAAAAAAGTAAGAGGAGAATTGTGAATCTCCAAAGCAATCTTAAACTTAGGAAAAGGTCAGTGAAAAATTGCAGAGAATCTTTCGGTTTTCTGAAACTTAGAAAAAAGTAGTTTGAGAATTGCAGAGAATCTTTCAAGCAGTATATACTTGTGGAAAATCTCCAAGGCTGTATAATACATAAGAAAGTGTCAGCAGAGAATCTCTTAGGGTGCCTGTCTTAGTGGTCAAATACTTTAGAAAAAGTTTGCAGTGAATTGCCGAGAATTTTCAAAACAGTGTCTTATACGTGGAAAAAGGGCATCAGAGAATTACTGGGAATCTTCTAAGCAGTCTATAAGTAAGAAAAGTCCGCAGAGAATTGCTGAGAATCTCCAAAGCAGTCTTATGCTTAGGAAAAAGTCCGACGAAGAATTGCGGATAATCTGTAAGTCATCTAATATTTAAGAAAAGGCGGAGAATATTACAAGTAGTCCAATACTTATAAAAAGGGTCAGTTAGCGTAGATACCAGAAGGCTGTATAGGAAAAAGTCAGTGGAGAATTGCGGAGAAGAACCGCAAAATTTAATACGTTTACAGTATAAGCATTTCTTGAATTGCGTAATATCTACCAAGCAGTCTAATATCTAGGAAAAAATCAATGGGGAAATGCGGAGATTCTAACAAGCAATCTAATTCTTCGGAAAAAAATCTGTTGGAGAATTGTGTCA
>MJUU01027591.1:16985-30709 GCA_002080025.1 Modiolus philippinarum
ATCGGTACAAAATGAGCAATCTTTGTAAAAGACCATACATCATTCTTGTAAAGTTTGGTTGAATCTGCTTCAGCCGTTTCAGAGGAGAATATGAAAATATAATTTTTCCCATAGGGTCCAATGTTAAACCTAAGTTCCGCACTGGCAACCATGTTTTTTATGGGATCCAAACCAAATGAGGACTCCCCGTAAAGGCCTTTCCATACATCATTCAAGTAAAGTTTGGTTGAATTTGCTTCACTGGTTTCAGAGATGTGATTTTGCATAGGTCCAATGTTTAGCCTAAGGTCAACTATGGCTGCCATGTTTTTTATCGGATCGGAATGAAATGAGCAGTCTTTGTAAAGGATCTTCCATACAAATTTCCTGTAAAGCTTGGTTGAATTTGCTACAGTGGTTTTAGAGGAGAAGATGAAAATGTGATAGGGACCAATGTTAGACCTACGTTACGTGCTGGCGGCTTTGTTTTTTTTATTGGATCGGAACAAAATGAGCAATGGTCGTAACAAACCTTCCGTACATCATTCCTGTAAAGTTTGGTTGAATTTGCAAGAAAAGATGAAAATGTGAAGAGTTAACAGGCAGACGGACAGACGACGGACACCAAGTAATGGCAATAGCTCGCACTGGCCCTTTGGGTAAGGTGAGCTTTAAAGTGGGAGATGGGAAATTTCACTCTAATAAAAAAAATACAATGAGTGATTAAAAATCAAAAGTTGTGTTTGTTTCAAAAACTTTTATTACAAGATGCATTGAGTATCACCACTGAAACTTCTTGGTTATATAAACTCCGATATATCCTCGGTTTCTGATCATTTCGGTTGTACACTGCATGGAAATTCTTTGCAAAATTCTTTAGTTTCTGATAACAAAATATTTCCAGAGGAGAATATCTCTGATCGTATTTCCCATAGGGCTTTTATATTGAACTATGTTCCCCCACAGGCTGCTATTATGGATAACTAAGAAAAAAACTACAAACTTTGAAGGAACCTACCAAGGACTGTTTTGGTTCCCTTCGGCTTACTAGTTTCAGATCTAGAGGAGATCTTTGAATGCATTTCTCATAGGGTCCAATGATAAACTATGTTCCGCGCTGGCAGCCATCTTGGATAAGGTATGAACATAAAAATCACAAACTCTAAAGAAGACCACATAAGGTCCCTTGTGACCATGATTTGTTCCAATTGGCTAAGTGGTTTTAGAGGAGAAGATATTTGAATGTATTTCCATAGGGTCATATGTTAAAACTGCTGGCAGCCGTCTTGTATGAGGTACGAACAAAAAAAATCACAAACTTTGAAGAGGACAACCAAGGACTATCGTGAACAAATTTGGTTCCAATTGGCTCTGTATTTTCAGAGAAGAAGATCTTTCAATTCATTTCCCTTAGGATCCCTACGTTTAACTATGTTTACAACTGGCAACCACCTTAGATGAGGTGCAGACAAGCCAGACACAATTTGTGAAGGAAAACACCGAAGGACTTTTGTGACCAAGTTTTGGTGAAGTGGTTTCAGAGGATAAAAGCTTTGAATGAAAAGATAACGATGGACGCCATGCTCAACTTGGCATAGGCAAATGGGCTAAAAAGGGGGTAAAATGTGAAATATTGACAAATAAATGGCAACTAATCCAATATAGGTATATACTTATTTACTGTGGGCTCATTTGATTTTTCGTCATATTGGACTCTTAAACCTTTCATGTATCTGTAAATGTTTTTGAATTTGCAATTCACAAGCATGTATCATTTCAAGCAACAATGCACATTTTCTGATAGAAATCTGTTCAAAGAAGAACAAGTGGTGTACAAACTCAGGATGTAACGATTGAAGTTACTGCTACAGATGGAGGCCCTATCTACCGGGCTTACAAAGTTTAAGGACAACACAGGGATTTATTTGGGCTAGAAATCAAACTTCTTAGCCACGATTGAGAGAAAAATGCGTTTTTGAAAAAAAGAACTACCGTTAATAGTTAAATTGTTATTACCAGAATCCAAATATGCTGAAAGCATACAAGTGTGTAGTGTTCATAACCCGTCTTTTGGTTTAAAGTAACTTGGACACGTCTAGATAATAAAATTATACGGCGCACCTGAGATGTTAGAGGCTTCATTCAAACAGAAATTGGATAAATTTCCTAAACTGATGAATAAAGATTCTAAGCGGCTATATGACTTGCACAACATTCTCACAGAGATCCAGTTTGTCAAGAAAAAACAGCAAACTGGCATACTTCGACTAGTTGTCAGGAATGATACCGATAGCTCGCAAATTACCGTATGGGCTCCAGCAGAAATGAAGCGCGAGATCAGTCAGCTGTAAAGCATATCGTACCATTTCCGCCAATCAGGAATTTTGCAATTTCATATCTGAAATATGCAACTTAAAGAACGACCGTATTCCGTAACTGTAGACTACAATAATCAAATCAGGAAGAAGCCAATTACTCAGCCTACTCAGCAGCAATCTTTGAAAAGACCTAGAATCACCACTCAAGGCCTGAAATAGACAGAAATACTGATGCAACATTCGGTAAAGAAAGTTTAGATATTTGTATTTTGCACAAGATGAAACACCCATTAAATGAGTACAAGAGATTCAAAGCCAAATCCCTGGAGGTACGGATTGCTCATGGAAAATAACGTATGCTACAAGTGTAGCTAGTCAACGGCTCACATCAGCCGTAATTGCTCTACACGGTTAAGTGCAAAGACTGTGGCAGCGAATCGCATACTACTGCATTGCATGTTGCGAAATCCAAGATGTCGACTGTTCAACCCCGTTCACCTGTACAAAAGCATGGTGGGGAGTCACAAATTAACAATGAAGGGATATGGAGTAAATGCAAATGAGACAAAATCTCTACAAATACATTGTAAAACACAGCAAAGGAACAACGCTTTTATTGTTGTTCTTCATCTTGAAGTCACCATGAGGCCTTCAACAATGAGCATTACTCATACCTCATAGCAAGTTCAAGACGGCCCCTAGCACCGGTTTGAGCGGTATTCATTGCTAATTGCTGAGCAACGCTACATCCATGTCTTTTTATCCTTTGACCCATGGATGCGGGATCGTCAACAAGCTTACACTTAACTGGCAAAGTGTTCTTACAATCGCCGTCATCAATTTCCCGACAAAAAGACTAGTAGAGGACGATCACAACATTTTAACAACAACAGGGCACTCATCAAGCCAATTGTAAGAAAACTTGGCATAATAAAGTCGCGAAACGTGGGCACAATTAACAGGTGGTCAGAAAAACAATTTTGAATTACAAAAAAATAAAAAGGCAAAATTTGAAAGAATCATAGTGCCTTCATATAAGAAATTCTCTCAAAAACAAGTACACCATAACTGTAATGTATATAGAGCATGCATCTCTCTCACGGGGAATCTTTTTACGGACTCCACACTGCAGGAGAGACAAACTCCTGTCTTAAATTAACAATGAAGGGATATGGAGTAAATGCAAATGAGACAAAATCTCTACAAATACATTGTAAAACACAGCAATGGAACAACGCTTTTATTGTTGTTCTTCATCTTGAAGTCACCATGAGGCCACATGTCACAAGTCCCAGATAAGTCAACGGATACATACACGGTCATTCAGTCTCTGGAATTACATACAATGGCAAGCCATGTGCCAAGATACTGCCAGTGAGTGTATACCACAAGTACAAAGACAACGGATACAGAGACAATCAGTCAGTCTCTGGAATTACATACAGTGGCAAACCATATGCCAAGATACTGCCTGCCAGTGAGTGTGTACCACAAGTACAAGTCAGACAAGGTTGTCAAGTTATACGCCACGATTGATAAACAAAGCAACAGGTCTTCAGCTTCTTCAGAGTTCTTTAGCTTGTTCAATGTAAAAGAGAAACCCGTAAACTACAGCTTGTCAACATGTTCAATACAAGTCTGACCTCAAGTCAGTAGGGAAGGAACTTCATCGTAGAATCACTGGACGGTAATCTTTGATTAATGAAGCAAAGAAGAATTACTACCAAAACACCATATCTAATTGCAAAAATTCTAAAGAGCTGTGGACTCATATATTGGAATTACATCCAAAGTTAGATAATACGTTCCCATGCAAACTAGATTATGAAAATAATGCTCATTTCAATCCACAAGATATGGTTAATTCCTTAAATGATCATTTTTCCTCGATTGCCGAGAAACTTATAGGGAATAAAGAATCCGATATGAATTTCACATTACTACAAAAATTTATTTCTAGCAGGCTTCAAAGACACTGCTCATTTGAATTGAATTTTATAACGGTAGCGGAGGTTTATTCGCAGTTAAGGCACTTAGACTCGAGTAAATCAGCTGGTCTTGACAAAATTGACCCTAGAATATTGAAACTTGCCGCAGAAATTATAGCTTCATCCTTAACATTTTTAATAAATAAAAGTATTACAAGTGGTCAGTTTCGAGAAAAATTAAAATATGCAAGGGTAACCCCCATTCATAAAGCTCCGTCAAATTATAGACCAATATCGGTGCTCTGCACTATTTCAAAATTATTTGAGAATCATGTTTCTACTCAATTGTACAAATACTTTTAAATAGTTTAAACAAATTGTTACACACATCACACTCGGGTTTTAGACAAGGTAATGCTTGTCAGACTGCACTAACCAAACTTATTGACGAATGGCTAAAATATTTAGATAATGGTGAAGTAGTTGGGGCTATTTTCATCAATTTCAGTAAATCCTTTGACTTGGTTAATCATTCTATTCTTTCGGAAAAACTTGGCTTGTATCATGTCGGGGGAATTAGTTCTGATCGGATAAAATCTTATTTATCAAATAGGAAGCAAGAAGTCCATTGTGGAAATATAAAATCTGATAAACATACAGTTAGATATGGTGTTCCTCAAGGTTTAATTTTAGGACCTCTATTATTTGTTCCTCTATTGGGACCTCTATTGTTTGTTCCCATGGGAACAAACTGTGCGCCGCTTTTAGCTGACCTTTTCCTTTACTCGTACGAGGCCAAGTTTTTACAAGGGCTTATTCAAAGAAAACAAAAACATTTAGCCCAGTCCTTTAATTTCAGCTTCCGCTACATAGACGATGTGCTTTCTCTTAATAATCCTAAATTTAAGGATTATTTACATCAGATCTATCCAAATGAGCTTGAAATTAAAGAAACATCTGAAACACCTACTTCAGCTTCGTACCTAGATCTTTTATTGTATATTGACGAAGTTGGACGTTTGAAATCTAAGCTATATGACAAGCGTGATGATTTTAATTTCCCCATTGTGAACTTTCCCTTTCTTAGCAGCAATATACCTACCTCTCCAGCCTATGGAGTGTACATTTCACAGTTGATTCGTTACTGTCGAGCTTGTAGTTTGTACAGTGATTTTTTGAACAGAGCAAAAGCACTGTCCCAAAAGCTGCTTAGTCAGGGATTTGTTCAACCTTTGTTAATTTCATCCCCCAAGAAATTCTATGGCCGTCACCATAGCATCATTGAAAGATATGACGTGTCAGTATCCCAAATGAAAGTGGACATTTTCAGCTAGATTCACGTCTTCCCGGATTTGACTACCGACTTTGACATTTTCCCGGATTGAATCACCCACTGTGTTGACGGGTGCTGTTAACAGAGCAGGACATGCTTACCCTTCCGGAGCACCTGATGTCACTCTCGGTTTCACTGGAGTTCACACTGTGAGTGCCTTTGTTCTGAATGTTGTGGTTTCTGGTTCTGTGCTTTGTGTCTGTCTGGCGTCATTGTTTTTGTGTCTAACGTCATTGTTTTCTGTGTTCTCGTTTTTGCCCTGTCTTTGGACTTTTGTGAATTTCACCCCTTTGTTCCTTCGGTATTCTACTGCCGTTGTTTTATAATATATATAAATGATTTATCCCTTCATATAAATAAATCAAGTATAGATTTATTTGCAGATGATTCAACATTACACTTTTATGACAAATATGTTGAAAATATAAACAATGAGCTGAAAAATGATGTAAATGCTGTCAAATGTTGGTGTGACAAAAACAGCATAGTAATAAACATACACAAAACTAAGTGTATGAGGATTTGCTCCAAAAGAAAACTGAGGAATAAATTTCCGAAATGGCCATACAGCTCATTTAAATTATTGCAGTTGGAGTTAACATATGTGTTATGGTCTCATGTTCATTTACTCCATATCCTTTCGTGAAATATTGTTAAATTGCCAGAACTGTGTATAAAAATTGGCGAAAACCCAATTTAAAATATCAAATGCCATAAACTTCTTGGCATTGAAATGGATGAAAATTTTGAATGGGGGTATTATGTAAATAAAGTATGAAAGATTATTTCTTCAAAAATAACACTTTAAATGAGTAAAAACCATTTTTACCAAGACATGTAAGACAATTATTTTATAATTCATATATTTTACAATATATTGATTACTGCAGTTCAGTATGGGGGGAGGTACATAAAAAGGAATCAGATAGAATTACAAAACTTCAGAAAAGAGCTGCCAGAATAATACTTGAGTGTGACAAAACAGTTTCATCAAAAAATGGTTACCTTTTGTTGAAAGAGTCTGTGTTCATGTATAAAGTAGTGTGTGGTCAAGTTCCAGAATACTTATTTTTACAATCAGTAAATGAAGTTCACAGTTATAATTGAGATCTGTAGAAAATGATGATATATTTTTAAATAGACCAAATACAATTTTTTATAAAAAAAATCTTTTCAATATTCCGCAGTTAAAATATGGAATTACTTGCCATTCAATACAAAAAAATTGTCTTTATTGAAGGAGCTTTGTTTCAATCATTTCTTGAAATTTATTACTTGAAATATTGATACATGTGTTGTATTCATGCTTCTTTATTTATTTAATGCTTTTTGATCAATTGTGTTTAAATATGTATGAAATAAGTTGATGAATGATTGGAGGGCCTCAATGAAAATTAGATCAGGTCTAATTGAGTCACCCTCATTAAATAAAGAATTTACTTACTTACTTACTTACTTACGTCAATGCGCATTTGATCTACCGCAACTCCTTGAATGTGATATTAACCAACAATTGGGGAGAAATTCCGACACCGGAAAATACACAGAACCGCTCACACTTGAGAGACATTGCAAGCCAGCTACAACCAATTGATGACAGTTACAAGATAATGTTGTTGATTGGACGGGATCTTCTCATAGCACATCAGGTGCTCGTTCAGTGGACAGATACAAATGATGGCAATGCACCATTCGCTCAACGACTAAATTTTGGATGAGTAGTTGTTGGAGAAATCAGTCCTGCCATGCTATACCCTATTACAAAGCTAAATGTAAAACACACTTTTGTAGCTAGGGACGGGGCAAAGCCACAATTGCAGCCGACAAAGATGAAGTAAGAGGCCAGATTTCAAAGCCAGTAAGGGTGTTTCTACACAGCAAGACGAGCCAGTTAAAAGACCAGAGCAGTACGGTACACAAGACTTGAGTAGAGGTTCAAACCGTGTAACACCCTGGAACGACGCACTGATCCGGAACAGCTTGGTATTACACCGGAACAAGGAGCTCAAACGCAATTGAGCAACGTTCCAACGAAGGCTAAGCAGACAATAATCGTAACAAGTGTGAACCCAAATTGATGTCTCGCCCGTCCCTACATCGCCACAAAATTGATGTGAAAACTCAAACTGACTAAATGAGAAAACTAAACATGTTCCCTAGACTATGAAATTAGGATAACTGACAACAGCAATATAGAACACTGTCATGTATCACCTAAAACCAAAATGCCAAATAAAAGTGACCTACCACTGATACATACTGAAAAACAAAACATGTTCACTAGACAATGAAAATGAGGTCAAAGGTTAAAGCTAAATAGCAGGCTGTCATGTGCAATCTAAGAAAAACCCATCTACTAAAAATAACTGACCTTACATTAATGGAAATTTGGAAACTTAACATGATCACTGGACTATGAAATAGGGGTCACAAACAAAAGCCATACAGCAGACTGTCATGTACTTCTAAAGAACAACCTATATATCAAATATCACTGACTTACCACTTATAGTTACTGTGAAAATGACCTAATCCCAAAAACTTAACATTTCCATTAGACCGTGAAATTGAGGTCAGGGACAAATGCCATATGACAGAATGTCATGTACTAACCAAGATCAACCTATATACCAAATATCATTGACCTACCACTTATAGTTACTGAGAAACTAAACTAATCAAAAAAATTTAACATGTTAATTGAACCGTGAAATTGAGGTCAAGGACAAAAGCAATATGACAGACAGTCATGTACTACCTAAGACCAACCTATATAACATATATCATTGACATATTACTAGTATCAAGAAACTTAAGTGACTAAATAGTGTTAACATGTTCAATAGACCATGAACTTGAGGTCACAGAACTACTCAAGACCAACCTATATATCAAATATCTATCTGATATCATTGACCTTCCACTTATAGGTACTGAGAAAATGACCTAATCACAAAAACTTAACATGAAAGTTTACGTCGCTGTCGCCGCCACCGCCATACTTTGTACGCATATGCCTCGCTTTCCGCGACTTTCATCACGGGCGAGACAAAAATGGCACCACTTGCGTACAAGGTTTCACGTGCAAAACAAACCTCTTGGATAGAGACAATTTTTGAATGATCATACAGAACGAACGTTCACAGACGATTAGCTGCAAACAACGATGAATTTGAACAACGTTGAGAGACACACGTCTCAAGAAAATGTGGAAATATCCGCAACAACTCTTGAAAAATCAGAGAATATCAGGAAACACTGTACTCCGGAACCGTGGAACTACCTTCCAATCGAGGGAACCCTCAAACTTGGGTACGAGATCGATTCCAGATTGTGAAATTCATCAAAGCGAGTGGCTACTTGGACCTGCACAGCTCTTGGCTGCGAAGCAGACATGCACAGAAGACCATAGTCTAGTTTATCCAGACATGAACAAAGTGGTCAGACCAGTGGTCAGAACTACAAAGAAAAATAGCCCGTTATCTGCTGTCGCCACAGTCGGCCTGATTAAAGCTGCACATTCTGCATAACCGAAACATGGTAGGAACGTTATTGAATTCGTAACTCGTGATTTCTACGTTATTGTCAGATTAATTTCCCGCTCCTTCCCAAACAATGAACAGGCTACCCGAGATTCCTACGTACATTTCGGGTAAATTTCCTGCCCTTGTCAAAACGAGGAACACGCTATTAAACCTTCGCAGGATACACTGGGGCCCTAGAATTAGGGAATCGTTGAGTTTAAATTTTGCCTCGAATAGTTCCGAAATTATGGCTACATTTGCTGCGAGTGATCTCTCTTCAATTTAAAAAAAAATAGACTTGAAGGCTGATGATAACTCGTAAAGGAATACTTTCAGCCATCAACAGGATTTACGATCCACTCGAACCCGTTGCTCCCGTTATCACACGCGGGAAACTTCTCTTTCGA
Organism: Modiolus philippinarum; assembly: GCA_002080025.1. Classification (NCBI taxonomy): domain Eukaryota; kingdom Metazoa; phylum Mollusca; class Bivalvia; order Mytilida; family Modiolidae; genus Modiolus; species Modiolus philippinarum. The sequence goes on from MJUU01027591.1 coordinate 26,475, forward strand.
GATTTAATCCAAGAGACAATAAGCTGGGACCAGCCCGTTTTAGAGAACTTGACCCATGAATGGGAAACGCGGAGAAATTCTCTCAAAGATATTTTAGATCAGAACAGACAAAAGAATAGTTTAAAAACGCGTCTTTAAAGCCTGAAGAGCCTGTGATATAACATGTGTCCGTCCAACAAGAAGGCACGTACCCTACAACACTAGCTGTTGGGGACTCTATCGAAGCTAGTATTAGCTCCGGGGACATCCTGCGTTTAAAACCGAAGTCAAACTTGAATCAGTTGGCGAATTGTATGGAACCAAACACGAAACTAAAGACTAAGAATTTTATTGACACAGGTACCGAGTCAGAACCTGTTTGTAATATGACATAGAAGGAAAACACAGTGATTGACCGTTGAAAAGCTCCCACAGTATATGAGCTTGGGAAATCTGCTATGTTACGTCTTCACTTAGAGATCCAGGACAAACCAGTTATTTCGGACGTTGACATCGCGTCTGAAGTGACTGTCGAATCGGAAAATGCATATCAATCACTCGAACAAAAACCGCCTATTAGATGGGAGCTGGGAAAGACATGTATATAAAAGCATTTTCTTACTGGACCCGTTGTGATACAAAGGGGAAAACGAGGCATAGAATAGACCTCTATGTCGCCCCAGTTGAAGACAATATGCAACTAGTTCTTGACTTTTTGATAAAAGCAAAAGTCATACAGGATTGTAGGAAAAAGATCTTTGTCAATGGAGAAGCTATAGATATAAGCTACGCGCCACATGACCCGGGCAAAACGGCACACAAATACGCAGGATTTGTCGGGTTAACATTAACACAACCCCCCGGCGAAGAAACGGGAATCCTTTAAAACGTGTTCTACATGAAGGATAAAAACACCTGCAAACCGAATTGAACGGCTGGTGTCATCTTGATGAAATACCCGGGATCTGCGGAACACATTAGAAAAGCAAAAGTAAGAGTGATTGTCGATGGAAAACCGACAACATACCACGGACATAGTTCTTCTTATTAAAGAAAACTGTACATAATATATATATACATTTAGTACCAATGGATACTACTGTGTGATGGATTTAACAGATCATTTATTTCATATTTTGTTCTATGATAAGTGTAAATACTGAAATTGTAGTAATATCCAAGGATATAAGACGGGGAGTGTAGTGGAACAGCTGTTCCAATTATTATATGTTCTGTTTAGTCACAGGGTCTCGTATGGACGGCTTAATTTCCTACTCCTACCCATTTCTCCCCATTTCCAATCAGGAATAAATGCCCCGGTTATTTCTTTATTTGTTTGCTTGTATTTTTGAGTTGATTGATTTTTTCTTGTCCTGATATGGCTGAGATGTTAAGCTTCAATTAATTAATCAATCATTTTGAGAAATGGCAATGATTGTACATAGTGTAAGATATGCAAATAGCAGAAAATCTTTTTTTTACCTGTGTATTGCATATGCACATACAACGACAAAGATTTACTTACTTTTTGGCAGGTTAGAAAAGATTGCTACCTGCAGCAAACATTGGTAATCGACTATTTTTCTGTACCCTTTATTGCATGTTATTGTCTTGTTAGACATAAACATAGTAAAACTACTGTCAATTTACCCCAAAATTATTAATATTGTTTCTTTGCGTGAATTCTCACGTAATGGTAGAATACAATATCACAAGTCGCAATTATCCTCTTGCCTATATTTGTTTTGGCCAGCCCCTGATACTTAATAAGAAACTAGGGTTAAGCTGGCTGGATCCGGTCCAGCACAAGTTAGAACCTGACTCGTAGCTGGTAATACGTACGATCAATACCTACGCGTGTATGTTGTATCTGGGTGACCATGACCTGAACCAGTCCATGAAGCTGTAGATCGATGGTTTTGTTTGATTGTTGAGAACCAATTTATGACATTTTCATTTTTTAAATCTAATCCCGTCATGAATTTTGATTCAAAGAAAACATTTTTTTATTTCAATTGGCTCAGCAGCTTCAGAGGAGAAGATCTTTGAATGTAATTTTTCATATGATCCAATGTTTAATCTATGTTTCCCACTGGTGGTGATCTTGGATATAGCGCCGACCTGACAAAAGCCGTTTTTGCAGGGGGATCCACTAAAGACTTTTATGGCATTATTCGGTTCCAGTTGGCTCAGCATTTTGGAGTGTGTTTTTTCCATAGAATCCAATGTTAAAACTATGACCTCCGCTGGCGGCCATCTTGGATATCGCTCTAATGCCAAAAACACATTTTTGCAAGGGACCATATGGCTAAGTTTGGTTCCAGTTAGCTCAGCAAGCAGTTTCGTAGGAGATGATGTTTGAATGTGTTTAAACAAAAAGGTCTAATGTTAAATGAATTCCGAAATGAATAGCGATATAGTATTGAAAAATCATTATCCCTGCTGGTGGCCATTTTTGATATAGCACTGACCTGAAAAACACTTTTGTAACAGGGGACTACGTCATGTTTGGATCCGAATGGCTCAGTAGTTTTAGAGGAGGAAATCTTTGAATGTGTATTCCCATGTGGTCCAATGCTAAAAATATGTTTCCGCTGGCAACCATCTTGGATAAAATGAGGACCTGAAAAACACGTCTTTGCACGGAACTATCTAAAGACTATTTTGGCCAAGTTTGGTTCAAATTGGCCCAGGTGTTTTAGAGGAAAAGTTCTTTGAATGACAAGTTTATGTCTAATGAACCACGGACTCAATGTCATAGCCAGCGGAGATGATAAGAAATTTCTGTCATATTGATGACCGTGAAATAGAATAAGAGAAAGTTTCTTTTCTTCTCCGTATTTTCCATCAAATTTTCCTGTAATCAGCTATAGGCTGACTTAGAGACCTCTTCTATTGTAGATATAAAAAAAACAAGTTGCATAGAAAAAACGGTAAATGTTCTTGTTATGTAGACGTGTTTCCCGGAGTTACCTCTCATCAGCAGCATTCTAATCAAATAATACAGAAAGCCATAAACCAAAAATGGTCTGAAAAAGGAAGATACTAAAAATATCGAAAGTTGGGGCCAAATGAAGTACCATGGGCATTCACCGAGGAGTGCAATACAAAGAATGAAGCACTAGTAACAGTTTATTTCTATAAAGCCAAGATGGAATTTTCGTGTTAGAAAATATGCTGAATTTCATATCAGAATCGAAATAAACCATTTTAACTAAATTTTTTATTTGTTTTCAACACGGGCTCGCTGATGCTCGGGATAAAATATTTGCAAAAAAAAAAAACAATTCAAGGTCAACTTAAAATACGATGAACTAAAATCTCTTGTAATGTAATGCACACCTATAATTTGAAACTAGAAAAATTAATTGTTTTTCTACATTCGGAACATATTTTATTTAATTTTGTTTAAACTAGCCAAACATTTTATTTCCACACAATCAGGCTTTATAAGCGTTCAGATGACCCCATTAGAAAGGTACAAGTTATAAACTTGTCCGAGTCAAGAGTTCATTTCGACAGAAAGGTTATATTTGTGAATTATATATTTCCCAAAGGAACAATAATAACGTGCATATATAAACTTTAACAGGGATCATTTGCTTCCAGAGTAACAAACTATTTTCACCCAATTAAACATTAAAATTAATTAACTTCATTAGATAGATTTTAGTTTGACTTAATATCGCTTTAATATCGCTGAAATGAAATGAAAACTTCCAATGAACTTTATTAGAGATGTAAGATTTGACGATTAATCATAGCTAAATTGTTCTTTCCTTTATATATAAGATTAGGCATGTGCTAAAATGCTGAGTGGAGCGGATTATTTGCAAATGAATATAAAAAAAAACTGACATTTCAAAAAATCAAACTAACGTAAATTCAAACAAAGTATTTTTACCATATTAGTAATGAGATGATCGATTGAAGCTGCATTATTAACTACTAAATGTCTTTCGTTGTTGGCAATATTAAATGATGAGAAAAAAATCCAGAAAACACTTCATATGTACATAAAACAATTACATAACTTGTTTAACCATTTATATCTGAATATTTTAACCTGATAATGACATGCGTTTTAAAAAAGTACGGCGAGCACTCCTTGACACATCTTTCTAAATTCAAGAACCTTAGTGAGCAAGCTCACATACCCCACGCCCCCCACATATCAGAGAATCCTGCATTATTGAACTCCAAAAGTACCCCATAAGCAATATTATATATAAAAATGACAAAGTTCACCAATGTGT
>MJUU01027595.1:6332-20810 GCA_002080025.1 Modiolus philippinarum
GGGTAGCGAGCTCCGTTTAAAAGGTAGTGAGGCATCAGAACGGAGGGTAGCGAGCCAAATGTTAACATATAACGTACTCAAGGAAACGATGATATGGTACATTTTACGAACTTTATCTTCCTGTATGAAATCAAATCTCAGCAACAGGCAAATCCAAGGCTAAACCAATACCAATATATCAGTTAATTATATTTTCTCTCGGTATATATTAGATATGCAAAACATTTTTTTCATAAATAAAGACTGCGAGAAATAAATGCGCGAAATATATACAAAACCACTTTATTGCAGGGTTATTGCATGAATATTGAGGGATTTTATCGATCATATAATTTAATATTGCACGAGCTTACCAAAGTGCAATACATTGTGTATATATTAATAAGGGCAATATATTTTAAACGATTTGAAAATTTATTGCAAGCTAACTTTTGGTTGCTTCAAGGCTTAAGGAAGTATTGTATTACTATACAATTGTAGGTGGTATATTTACAAATGTAGATACTAGTATGTCAAAAATTTGGGTTGACCAGTTGGTAATGTTTGTTTGTTTGTTTTTGATTTTTTTGGTTTTTTTTTTGTTTTTTTTTTGTTTTTTGTTTTTTTTGCTTTTTAGTTTTGTTTTATTTCATTTATTTTTTTGTATAATATTTCATTACTAAGATATAAATTGATTTTAAAATGTTCAAAGATATCGTAGAACGTATTTTGTTTTACTTTGCAATTATAGATTTATGGAGGGTCGTTTTCAACACGGTTGAAAAATGTAAAAAAGGGCAGCAAAAAAAAAATTATCGGTTAAAAGAAGGATCAAAGGAAGTCCTAGGTCACAAATGATAATCATCCGTAAATAGGCCATGTGAATTATGATAGCGATCCATAAAAAGGTCAAAATGAGACCATTCATGAGTACGACCATCTATGGGCGTGATTTAGACACACGGGGAAACGAATAATGAAACAAAAACATAAAAGGGGAAATTCTAAACATACGAAATTCAGAAAACGGATAAGGACAGGTCTATGCAAGCGAGAAATACTCCTTCGTTTTCTGGACGCAAAGTTAAACATAAAATCAGTTTTCGAGCTAGCACAGGGGTTGGTGAGATCTGGTGAGTAGCCACGGAGACAACATGACAAAGATAAAACAAATGAACAAGTTATATGTACCATACCTACTTGTTCATTATTCTATAGAGGCATGAAAAGGATCGATTTCAAGCATTGTCAAATGGGAATTGTGGTTGTTTTACTGTAATTATTGTATTCTGCTTTGCCTCCTTCATTGCTAGGAAGTGCATGCGTCAATTCGATATGCACTTCTTTCTTCCTTTGCAAGTACATCGAGATATGCTTTCAGATATGTAGTTTGTCGATTAATACACATCGGCACGGTTATCATCTCGAGAACACAAATCAGCCCGAGGTGCCAGCCGAGGGCTGATATGGGTCGAGGGATAATAACCGTGCTGATATGGAAAAGGCCATGTCTTAATCTGTTTATTATATACTTCCGATTAGGAGTTGTCATCATACCCGGGCTGAAACAGCCACATCACCGGTCTGATATGGATATTTCAAAACAAGGCGGTCTGATATGGCCATATCAGACTGGGTATATATATGGACTGTTTACTTCTGGCTATATTACATTTTCAAAACAGAGCATATCATCGCTAAGTATGTAATAAATTAACATAATGCCTACGGCTCGGTGAATATTTCATTTTATCGGGTTGATAAATCAGGAGAGCGACTTATAACAAAGTCAGTAATTGATTTATCACATGAATAAACTTATTTTACAGTACACACTCTAAACATCTTTAGTACCATAATATTTATACTTGAAATGTGTTTAATTCTCAAATTAGCAATATTTTATTTCAACAACAGCAAAATCAAAACTAAACGTGGAATTCAATAATTGGCTTTATTAAGAATTGACAGTTACGTATTATTGAGCTATTCAAATAAAACGAACAATCAGGACAATATGATTTGTCGTTGTGTCATTCTACTTTCGTTTTCTATTTTAAGGCTAAAATCGTGCACTATTACAATCCGCATGACCGCTGTTCATTCCGCATGACCGCTTTTGGTCTATTTTTAGAATGTAAGTCTAGAAGCGGAAATATCACGATTTATCGTGACCTGAAAGTGACCTAATGACCAATCAGTAAATAGGAAATATCTATTCATGTAATAATACTCTTTCAAGACTAGTTTATCAGGTAATTTATATATCAGACTTTTACATCCATTCGTTGCATAATTAGCACAGATATGTTCTGTTCTGTATGTGTAATATAGCATGATTTAACAGTCGATCAACACACCCAGTCTGATATAGCCATGTTAGCCCTTTTTATAATAAACTTTTTAAAACATGGCCTTTTCCATATATGCACAGTTATCATCCCTCGATCCACATCAGCCCTCGACTGACGCCTCGGGATGATAACCGTGCTTACATGGAAAAGGTTATGTATCAAAAGATATGTATTTTATGCCAGAGACTATAGTGATAATTCAGTTATAAATGAATTGCATATCTTTTCCTCTAAATAATGTTTTGATTTCGCTTATGTGACACTTAAGGATTTAAGTATGATCCGTGAACAGGTTTTTGAAGCTTGATTCGCGAACTATACCTTTTATTACTGTCATGATACGTGATTTCAAATCAACCAAAAAAAAATTAATGCGAATTAACAAAGAGGTATGGCATTTTTTCCGTAAAATTTTTTCCTTCAGCATACCAATTTTACGAGTGCATTAAATCTTCTCATCAACAACAGGCCATCTATTATATACACTATTATCACAAAATAACTACATGCATTTTTACGTACTTTTACATAAAAGATTCAGTCACTGAAATTGCCATTGAATGCAATTTTGACAGATTTTCGCAATTTTGTTGTTTTTTTTTTTAAATACGTCGCATCGTACCCCAAGAACCAAACTAACTGTCATTCGGAAGGGCAAATGTTTATACACTCGCAACAAAAATGGGTTTTGGTTCCTTTCAGTAGTTTCATCTTACGCAACACTGTAAAATAGCTTAAATTGACCCTAAAGGCTGTTAACAGCCATGTTCGACTGCCAAAAGATCAGAAAACATAAAGGTGTGGCACATATTAATTCTATCTCGAGGAACAAGACTAACAAGAAACCATCTTTCTAGGTTTTCGACAACACATGAGCATATTTTAAAAATTGCCTAATGTAGGAACAAAAATTACACTTAAATGGCCATACTTCTTTAGATGCGTGATTTCATGACAGGAAGAATCCTAAAGGACCCCCTTCATAAATATCCGTATTTAAATGAATGTATCGTCAATAATATTGCTCATAGATTTTTAATTTAGTATTGCGTGCTCAATACATTCACTACCCTCCGTTCAATACATGAAATACTGGGTCACTACCTATTGAACGGAGCTCCCTACTCAAAATTTTGGTTCAATATAGAAAATTGCAATTATTATTTATTTGAAACAATTCTTTGAAAATTCCCTAATGCAAATATTTTTTTTCTTAGTATAGGCATATAAATTATAGAAAATATTTTGTTAAAAAATTATCAATTAAATAGTTATATGCGAAAAGGTCATTTCGTCTGCATGCTTAAAGTCTTACCTGAGCTCTCTACCCTCCGTTCAAATGCTCATTCCCCTCAACTCCCATTGTTCAGCTTCCTAGGGGGTGTTAAATATGTCCTTGCACTGCATTCCCTTCATTTTAAAAATTGGATTTATACAAATTTATTTTATTTTGGCCTGCTCATGTAACGTAGATACAAAAAAGAAGATGAAGCAAACAAAGAATTTCTTGTGAAGCTATATTTCTAACGAACATGGCGGTTAATCAGGCATATATGCTAAATGAAAGGAAAATTACATTTTGCTTTAATATGCTGTAATCAATTTCTCATATCAAATTTTACATTTGAACTGTCTTATAACAATGAATAATACAACAATGGAACTCTAAACCACATTTTCATGTGACAGGACCAATAATTACGTTTTGAGATATTTTTAGTAACCGTGCAATATCACCAAGTCAATCAGCCGTTTTTTGATACAAGTATACCGTTTCTGTGAAACTTAAAATTATAAAGGTGGTCACGTGATTATGGTCTGGCCAATGGAATAGCTTGAAAAAATATCTTTTTAATATTTTTTGATAATTTCTAATGCTTGACACATTTGAACAAATTTAAGATATATTTTGAAGCCGTTTGATAAGACAGAATAGATAATTAAATTAAAAATAAAGTGTAAAAATCGTCATATACCTCACAAAAAGGCCATTATTAATAATGCTGACAAAATATTATATTGCTTTTTGCACTTTCAAACATCAGCAAAGGTTAGATGGTGGCATTTCACAACAGCTTGAAATACTTACCTCCATAAAAAATACATTATTTTCTTTTGCAAGTTTGTTTAATAGTTTTGCTTCCTCGGCTGTGAACGTGAGAGGTTTTTCACAAAGAACAGGTTTACCAGCATTTAACATCAGACGACATAATCGGACATGTTCTTGTGGAATACTGCTGATATATACCACATCTTTAACAAAAAAAGAACAACTTTATCAGCATTTCACATTAGACGGTATATTCGAACATGTTTGTCATGAATATTGATAATATATACCATATCTTTATATACAAAGCACGGTTTGACTAGCATTTAACATTATACGACATATCTTGTGGAATACTGCTGATATATACCACATCTGTAATTAACAATGTATACGTTCACTAGCATTTTAACTCCCGTTTCTCTATACCGTTCCCCTATAGTGTAATAAACATACAAATAAACCCAATACAGGTAGACTCCTTCAAAAAAAAAATAAATAAATAAAATACAATAAATAAATAAATAAAAAAAATAAGACAAAACGTTATTTAGAAATACGGGTCAAGGAGTGCTAACTGCTAAACTTCCGGTTAGCTCAAGGACCCTTGTCTGCTGGTTAAAAGCTGTCGCATTATTGATGAAAAACAAAATTCAGAACTCCTGGAAGAATTGGTAAAGAATCATCACATGTATTTTAGTAGACACTGGCAGTATGAATGAGAGGCCAGTATACCTGTAAAATCTTCAGGGGATTTGATGCCAAACCAATTTAACGTATTCATGCAATTTATACTACAATCTCTCTATTTGCGTAAGTGAACTACATTGACTGTATAAACATAAGTGATATATAGTCACTGAACCTATAACACCTTTTCAGTGACATCAACAACATGTTGCCCTAGTAATTGTTACATGACGTTGCAAGAAAGCATGGATTCATCACAACCTCACGACATCCGCTTCACATTTTAAATTTTCTTTCTTTACATCAAATTCGGTTAATTATCGTTGCAGTATACACACAATAACAGTACATTGACTTGACATAAACGAAATATAAGGATGCGGCTCCATACGGGGAAAATGCTCGACAGAGGCTCGCATTTTCCCGCGTTTCCCACGTTTCTAAGCCTCATTCTTATATTGCGTTTATGTCAAGTCAGTGTACTGTTATTGTCTTTGTATACTGTCAATATCCCCTATTACGTAAAGAATGTAAATTACGCCGCGTTTGTTCTAGATTTTTTTTATCAGCATAAGTATTTTTAAAACCATTTCAATACAAAAGAGGATGAGAAAAGCCCTTAATAATAAGTTGTTTGTGAGTCATGCCATATGTCGATATCAAACTTAAAATATCCGCTATAAATAACTAAAAACCGAAGTTACTGTGAATTTACTTTCTGCATATGCGCATTTCGACAAAATGTCTCAAATGTGTTTGCATGTGATAGCAAGATTAAGTTCATTAAAATGTCCTGGGTAGAACAAATGCTTGCAAATCATACCAGTGGCGATATAAATACCCTCCGGAAGGATGGAACTAAAGGGACGTCGCTGTGAAGAAAAGGGGAAAATAGTTATATCAAAAGCCTCCCTTTTATCATAAATGTTACAAGAGTAATTGACGATAGTCAAAGGCAAACAGAGCAGTATTTAGAATCATAATTTGCTATATTACGTTTCATTTTGTTTTTGGTAGATTGGGTCGACATTATCTGAAAACTGGGGATCGTCTATATAATAAGGATATTGTCAATATTCTGCAGTTATCATTGAAAATTGAAATAAGGTTTCACTTTTTTTGTTCTGTTCCATTTTGTAGGCTTTTTATAAAGTCCCGTTTGTAACAAAACAGAAAAAGATCTGCAATGAGAAGTGCACAATTTGTACCCTTGGGAATTCCTATAACAAGTTGACAAACAATGTTGCCAAAAACTAACACAAAAATCTAGTAAAAGATTCGGTGCGTTAATCATATCATTAAAGTCCAGGAACAATGATTTTTAAAGTGATTTTTGAGAAGAATCATTGTTATTCTGTTACAACATATGAACTGGAGATAAAAAAAAAATTAAAAGACTTCTTTATAAATTATTCCAATTTTAATTTAAACAAATTTTTTTGAATGGTTGTATAAAATCACAACCGTCAATAGATAAAAGTGGTTTATTTATTTATTTTTCTGAAGCTTCAGAAGAATATTCCACTGCAAAAGAAGATTACTGGTCCGAAACCATTTTTTTAATTACAATATCGTAATTTAAGAAAATGTTCCTTAAGTCTAACTAGAATATCCCTTATGCATAGCTCTGTAATTGCTGATTTAGGCTTTCCTATTTAGATTCTATTGGAAATTTGTTTTCTATTAGATCTCAAACATATATCGGGAAACGAATTTCCAAATGTTTTGATTTATCTGCACTGAAGAAACATAAGTTGTCGAAATGCGCATTTGCAGAATCTTAATAACGGTAACTCCCTATTTTGTAATTTGTTCAACAGAGTTTTGATAAGTTTTTATCACAATATTTTATAACTTACTCCATAATACAAGTTAAAGCACTGATTAAATGGTTGGATAAATCATTGGTTGAACAGCTACTTGCTGCCGAAATAAAACGATGTTTGTAGGAAATTTGCGAATCTTAAGAACCCAGTACACAGTATGCAAGTTGTTATCTTAAGGTTGAACTTGGCATTTCCTATCCTTGTAATGTTGTTCGATAAGTTTTTTCGTTACAATAAGTGCGTAAGAAATTGTTTTACTTATCTAATTATACTTCCGTAAATGGTGGTTTATAGTGAAAGATGACCCGTGTGAGATCGATGCACGAGACCTCATCTTGCACGGGTAAACCCCATCTTACACGGATAAACCTCATCTTATACGGGTAAATGACCAACCATAAATGTCCTTTTTTTATGATAAAACAATCGTTACCGCGACTTAACGTCTTAAAACAGTTGACGTCACAATGTAAATACATCAAAATGGCAACGATTTTGTTCATACGGTATAGGTTTGTAAATGTTTCTTTTCGTATTTTACGGAAGAAATAGGAACTTGCATTTGATCATGATTAAAGATCGGGATATCTTTCACTCGTATGAGAAATTATACATCTTTTCATCTCGTTTCCCTACGCTCAACCCGAGAAAAGACGATTTTTTTTCACACTCTTAAAAGATAGCCCGATCTTTAATCTGACCTTTTGTAAGATCCCATTAGTCTTGTTGGACATCGATATGATATTTCTTTCAAATAATAGCAACGTTGTTGGAAGCCTTACCGGCAGGTACATTTAAGTCTTTTTTAATGATGATCTGCTTATTTTGATTAAACTCTGTTGACAGATAGCTTAGGAGGTGACTCATAATACACGTAATTCTCATAAAAAATAATCTGATGGTTTCTTTGGTGATAACTAGCTGTTGTCTGCACTTTCGCGTTTGCTCCATTTTATAAAATAACTGGCAAATGCGTCTTTATCAATATTAAAGCCCGGTTGCCTATTTATTTTCGAAAGTTGGTCATGTTTGGCCACCTTCTTAATTATTTTCGAATTTCTCTATCAGAAATGATATTTAAGTTTCCCGTAGATATATGTACGAAAGGTTCGTAGCGATATGGTGACGTGGCACAGTCTCAGATGCTAGGGTAGTCCTTCTCGAAATTAGCATTACATGTTACAGAAGAGTAAATGAACAAATACTTCTAGTAGTTTTCTTGTGAGAAATGTAAACAACAGGCATGTCGGCATAAACGGGTACAATTTTTTGAACATCCGGTCCCAAAACAAATGCCTGAGATGTCAATTAAGACAAATACTTTATATCAATTTTTTAAAAATTGTTTTACGTGTTCATGGATCTCGCAGATTCTCGGTTAAGTTGATAACAGCAGAAACCATGAATATTTTTTACAATATCCATACAACTGGCTTATGACAGAATGGTATCGTATTCACAAGAAATTTTGTAAACAGGAAGTGATCAAAGGTTAGTGAACAAGCCGTGCCCCCAATTATTTTTGAATACAATATACAGACCTATAGCATTAATGAAGTTTTTACGTTTACTTTTAAATATGACCATGTGATCTGCAGTGGCATTAATTTGGAGGTAAAATCAACACAATGTCAATTGAGCACTGAGAAATATTCCTTACACCATTATGTTGTTAATTAAACCTAAAGGGAGGGCTGTCTGATTTTTTTTTATCTAAGACAGTTCAACTTCTTTTCCAGAAATCCTTTCTTGGATCGAGCAGGCGATTTTTCTATAATAACTAATGGTTGAACGGATACTGATATATGTACTCTCGATTTTTTTTAGGAAAAAGATGCTCTTACGTACGTCGCTGTAATGGACGACCAGTTTTTCATATGTACTGATCTGCACAGCCTTGGTAAGACAGATTTAATTGTAGACAAAGAACCATTAAGCCACAAAATCTGAGCGCTTCTGCAAGCAGATTAAATATTCTGTTCAAAATGTTATTATCTTGGAAAAAGAACCATTATAACTTCATCAAAATGAATTGAATAATATGTACCAATGTTTTCATCCTTAGCAAACTCATCGTAAGAATTGTAACTTGCTGTAATATTGAACTTTGCTGCAAAGTCCTCTGCATTTTGCTTAGTTCTTGATACTACAGCTGCTATCTGAAGTAAAGACAACAAATCAAAATCTCAATATGTATGATATTACACTACTTACCTTAAGGTAGTACGATAGTTTAAACTTTACCAAATTAAATAAAAAATACAACAGTCAGTAGTGTTGTAGCTGCACACCTAACCAATATATTTTTTTTAGTTTCTCCATTTCTTCCAGCTTATTTACATGTGTTTTTTTTTATTCTTACTTACCCTTGAAAAAGATATTACATGTCGAAATATTGGGCTGTTTTACCCCTTTTTTATCTTTTAAATTCAGATGTCTTTTTATTTTTGTTTTTATTTTGACTTTGCCTAATTCAGGTGGTTAACCACGCTACTGGCTGTTGTGTTTTTGCATTATATAACCACCTCACAACACTTATTTTGTTTAAATAAAAAATATCTTATATAACTAAAACAAATTAGAATTTTGTTAAAATTCGCTAATTTGCCCTATTATTTCAACCAAAGTAGCTGATGATTATATGACAGATTTGAAGGTTATATGGCCGGTGATCCCCAATTTTTATTTTATTTTTTGTATGCTCTTATAACAAAGTATTAGTCATGAAAATATAAGAAAATTCTAAATGACAGTTTTTAGACTCCCGTACAACCTTAAAGTAAAGGCATACAAAAGAAAATGAATGCCCGAAAACGACCAGTAAAAATAAATAATTCTCAACAAAAGAACAAAAATAATTAAAATTGAAAGATTTAGTACGTTTTCATATCTGTTGGCCATTTGACACAACAAACTAAAAACATAAGATAACATATTCGAGATAATATATATGAATAATATTTCACAATGCTTAATTTTCAAGTTATAAAATAATCATTTTTGGGACAAATTTCAGTTTTAACGCAGAGGTTGCTCATTTTTGTAAGCCCTTATGTACTTACATTTTAGGAAAGACAATTTGACTTTGCTTTTTAGCCTGTTTCATATTTACCTGATGTTCCGAGTCTGGGAGGGTTTTAAGAGCCGCACAGAAATCGTTGGCAATTTTCCCCGTACTGCAAATCCCCCATCGCAGAACCATCATGCTGTGAAAAATATGTAGATTTTATCATAAATCACCAATTAAATGTCTTTCAACTTCATATCAAACTAGTTACTTTATAGTCATAAAAGAAAGTTACATCTTCTATGTAAAAAGATTAAAAACAAAACAGTTTCTACACATACAAAAAATGGAATGCTTTTATGAAAGAATATGAAGTAAATAAACATGAGACCATAACACATATGTTCATTCCAACTGCAATCATTTAAATGAGCTGAATGACCATTTCGGAAATTTATTCCTCATCAGCAGCACTAAAACCCAAACATAGGAAATCCAATTGCAAAAAATGTTTTCTAATGCTACGTTTTAACTTTCTTGCATAATTCATAGAACAAGGAGGTAGGAGTTATGTAAATGAAAAAAAATACACCTGATCTCACCCATGCTTTTTATTGGGTCCGTGTTGTTCATCTGTATGTGTGTTTTCGTTTTTCTTTTTTGTCTCGTACTTAAGTGGTGTCCTTGTTTCTTAGTGTTTCCGATGTTGTCCTTGTCCATGGATTGTTCGTTCTTTGACTGACGGTTCGGTTCTCACTTACTTTATGTAAATGAAAAAAAAAAATATGATTGACATTGCCATAGGAAGTGTTGTAAATTCGAATATTTTTATGTATACATCACACAATCGAAAGTAGCCATGAAGGCACTCAAAATATAGTTCTAACAGAGCAAATCTAAACCAAACCGCGGGGAATCACCGGGTGCTCACACGGGTTTCATCCAACAAACTGAAGTAACTAATAATAATTGTATCTGTCATTCAAGCTTTTTAAAGGCATATACACTCACGATAAAAGAATAACATCTCTTTCAAAATAATACCTGAATGTCCTGTTTTTATACTTGTAATACAATATTGCTATATGTGGCCTCATTTATACTACGGAAATAATACAAATGGAAAGACTAAACAAATCTGTACTTTATCAAAAAAACGAAATAATATATTTACTGTTAATCCCTGAGGGTATTCACAAGCCCATTAGTCAGTACGTCGGTGCTGATCCGTAAGCCGACTCTATTTGGAACCTTAAAATATCTATTTTTTGTAAATTTTGTTGAAAACTAAGGAGTATCTCCCTCAGCCAAAGGTCTGTCCTTACCTGATTTGGCTTTACATTTACATCACATTGGTTATTTGTTCTGTATCATTTTTTAAACATCTTTTGAGTTGATGGTCTTCCTAAAGTTTAGATTTTATCTGCACTGATGAGACATAAGTTGTCGAAATGCGCATATACAGAATTTAAATTCACACTAACTCATTAATACAACGAGGACTACGTTCATTATAAAATCTCTCACATTGAGTTAAATAAATTTTGCAAATGTTTGAATACGGGGCTTGCCAATTTGAATCACTTGAAACTTTCTTTAACAAGACACATTATTCTTACCAATTATTTCTGCTTTACTACCATTTAATAGATATAATTCTGAAACCTTTTAAATTCTCATGTATTATCAAAATTTAGTGTGTATACGTTATTTGTAATCATTGAAACAATACAGTCCTTAGCTATATGAAAGACTACGAAAGCCCAGAAGTATCATGCAACATTCGAAATATCAATACCTTAATATAACTTCAGAATTCCATATACAATATTAACATAAAGAAGTCAGAAAAAGCAACATATATACAGTCTTCCATCAAAGCTCATACAAGCTATCCAACATTTTTTGAATTTTCGCTAAGTTGACTATCATTTGCTTTCAGTTTAAATCCCCCTGAAGTACGTAAAACCAAAGTCCACAAATCAGTTATACCACAAATTGCCACGAATCTTTCAATATGTTAATAAACCATATCTTTCACCCGCGTGGTATCTCTCTATGTAATTTATGTTATGGGTGTTCTGCTTATCGCGTATGTACTTAAATCTTGAAAAATCCCTCCTCTAATAGGGTATTATTTTTTTCCGTATGTCTTGAAAAAAGTAAACTTCCCGGGTTATAACAGACATGTTTTTTTATCATTTTTGGTGGATTTTTGTCTAATGTTTTTCTGACCACCTGTTTATTCTCATTATTTAAAAATAAAAAAATTTTTGTTAAAAATTAACTTGATTAACGCCCTGTGTGTCTATATTTTGTAATTGTCAACCGGCTTAGAACATTAGTTCATTTGTCGGGCAGCGGCTGATAGTTATTTGAAGATAACTTTGCTAGGAAATTTTATTTTTGTGATATTATATTTTTGCGACGTTAGATTTAGATATCAACTGTTCAATATCTTCTGTAGAACTTCTTGTAAATAAGATGTGACGCGAAAACCGCTTCTAACAAAGGGCATTTTTCATCCTCGATTTTATGGAAATCCAGGGAAAATGGGGGCAACTTACATTCATTACGTTATAGTGGATATCGACGGGATGTTCAAAACAAATCAGATAGAATGGCTTTGGATTCCAGTGACCTGAAGAATTTACACATAAACTGACCTCTCACTGATACTGCCTATGTCTACTGACATACATAACGACTCTGCAAAACCCTTTGGGAAATTTTGAGTGTGATTTTCTTCCGTAGTGTGACAGTGTTTAACTAGCAGACTATGTTCCTTCAGCTAATCGGCAGATTAGCGGCGAGCACTCCTTGCCCCACCTTTCAAAATTTTAAGTTTTGTCACATTCTTTTGTTTTTTTAAGATAGTGGTCATTTAGTTAGTGGTCAACCTGTATTGGGCTTTATTCGAATGTTTATTATACAATAGGAAAAGGGATAAAGGGGAGGTTTGGGTACCCATAAACCGGTTTAACCTGACCGCAGGCTTTTGCTAGTACAGGTACCACGTCTGGCTATCCTATCATTATCTATGTTTGTCTGTAGTCTGTTTTGTGTTTTTGTAGGGCAGATCTTGTTGGTTGTGGTTATTTGGCCGTTTTATCTTGACTTTAAAATGAATACCATTACCATATACATTTGTAGTTATGTTTACATACATTTTATGAAAAACACGATGTGTAAAATACCTATCATTATTGTCAAATAAATGATTATTGGATTTTTACTGAGAATGGATAGTGAGAGTAGACCATCGTGTATTTCGTTATTGATTCTCATTCATTTCAAGGCAAAAACTACCCTCCATTCCTACTTTTATTAAGCTAGGAAGCTTATACTTACCCACAAAATACACGAAACACATATGTTGCTGTTTCCCTGTAGCACGAGTTACACACACAAACAGATGCTTGATAACTCACATTGCAGTAATGTAAATGTTTGTTCATGAATCGTTTACAGCTGTAGTTGAGTCATTTATGGGTCCCAATGGATAAGTAATAAATGTAGAAATAAAGGTTCAGTGCGATTGTGAATTGTGAATATTCAGTTTTAGCGTCTATAAAAGGAAAACGTCTTATGATTTTGGCCAATACTTAGGTACTCCAATGTAAGTTTTCACGTTACAAATGTAAGTGTTGGATTTAAGTTAAAACTCATTTTTAGCTCACCTGACCCGAAGGGTCAGTGTGAGCTATTGCCATCACTTGGCGTCCGTCTTCCGTCCGTCCGTTAAACTTTTCACATATTCATCTTCTCCTCTGAGACCACTGAAGCAAATTCTACCAAATTTTACAGAAATGATGTATGGAAAGCCCTTTACAAAGATTGCTCAGTTCGTTCCGATCCGATAAAAAACATTGCCGCCAGCGCGGAACTTAGGTTTAACATTGGACCCTATGGGAAAATTCATATTCATTTTCTCCTTCTGCTCTGAAACCAGTGAAGCAAATGCAACCAAACTTTACAGGAATGATGTACTAAAGGTCCTTAACAAAGATTGCTCATTTCGTTCCGATCCGATAAAAAACATGGCCGCCAGCACGGAACATAGTTTAACATTGGCCCTATGGGAAATTCACATTTTCATCTTCTCCTCTGAAACCACAGAAGCAAATTCAACCAAACTTTACAGGAATGATGTATGGAAGGTCCTTTACAAAGACTGCTCATTTCCTTCTGATCCGATAAAAAACATGGCCGCCAGCGCGGAATTTAGGTTTAACATTGGACCCTATGGGGAAATTCACATTTTCTTCTTCTCCTCTGAAACCAATAAAGCAAATGTCACCAAACTTTACAGGAATGATGTATGGAAGGTCCTTTACGACGATTGCTCATTTCGTTTCGATCCGATAAAAAAACATGGCCGCCAGCGCGAAACTTTAGGTTTAACATTGGACCCTATGGGAAAATTCACATTTTCTTCTATTCCTCTGAAACCGCTGAAGCAAATTCAACCAAACTTTACATGAATGATGTACTAAAGGTCCTTAAAAAAGATTGCTCATTTTGTTCTGATCAGATAAAAAATGGCCGCCAGCACGGAAGATAGTTTAACAT
>MJUU01027597.1:7458-23811 GCA_002080025.1 Modiolus philippinarum
CAGGTGACTTTTGTCCTTGACCTCAATTTCACGGTCTAGTGGCCGCGTTAAGTTTTTCTGCTAAAGTCCATTTCTCAATAACTAGAATTGGTAGGTTGATAATATTTGGTATGTAGGTTGGTCTTGGGTAGTACATGTCAGTCTGCCAGGTGACTTTTGTCCTTGACCTCAATTTCACAGTCTAGTGAGCATGTTCACTTTTCTGATTAGTTCACTTAGATTTAATATCAATTTAGAGTCTAGCAGGGACAGGCGAGACATCTTTTAGGGTCATCACTTGTTTATTAACTTTTGATAAATTGTACTTTCTATTCCCCTTGATGAAATCAGTTTTCTAAAGCCAATGAATCATATTAATTCGTTATTTTCTCATACATGTGATAAACTTGTCAGCTGTAAACTGGAGATCTGAAAATTTTCAGCTGGAGATTGGGTCTGAAAACTGGAGATTTTTCGTCGACTTATTTTTAACCGTTTCATATGTTTTCCTCTGATAGTTTTGGTGAATGCAGTCATTTATGCAGCATTATATTTTCTTTGATCACCCCTATATAGGCCCTTGTGGAAGATTTTGCTACTGCTCCACTTTTAGAACAACATATTAGATCTCCAAGAGTGTCATGTACTATGATTTTGGCGTTGAGTGATTACATTGTGTCAACCAATTTGTAAAGTTTCATCATCTGTAGCTCAAAAGACTGACTGACTGGGAGGTTTTTAATGTCCTTGACTACCTTTGTACCTGGTACTTTTCATTTTAATGAATAATTTAATTTTTGTAAATATGGTATTTATGAAAGAAAATATTTTGTAAAATTTCAAGCAAATGGTGCTTAAAACACTTATTTATGCTTATTTTTATTTGATAAATAAGTTTTGTTGCCTAAAGAATTGCCAGAAATAGCATAAAATCTCAACCTTACTGAAAAATAATCAGTTTTAGTTGAAGACAAAAAAATAAAGAGGAGACAACCCAGAAAAAAATCATCATAATAACAGTGATCTATGTATCTATTTAGTACAAAAACACAAAAATTGGGACTTCTGACAATGCAAAACTCTTCTTTTAAAGACATTTGATGGTAAATAATCATACAGGTAAAGCTAGATTGACAGGTGACTGAAGGTAATGATTGCTGTTAGTTGTTCGTTGATTCGTGGAAATATACATCCCTGGCTATAACTTGTCAATTAACACTATAGCAGTAATTGTTAGCTCACCTAGCCAAAGGCCATGTGAGCTTTTGCCATCTCTTGGCGTCCGTCGTGCGTCGTTGTCGTTGTCCGTAAACTTTTCACATTTTTGCTATCTCCTCTGAAACCACTGGACCAATTTTTACCAAACTTTACAGGAATGATGTATGGTAGGTCCTCCACAAAGATTGCCAAAATTTTTCTGATTCGTCAAAAAACCTGGCGGCCAGGGCCGAACATAGTTTAACATGGGACCCTATGGGAAAAGCATATATTTGCTATCTCCTCTGATGCTACTGAAGCAAATTGGACCAAACGTTACAGGAATGATGTATGGAAGGTCCTTAACTTAGCTTGCTGAAATTTTTTCGATCCGTGAAAAAACATGGCCGCCAGCGCAGAACATAGTTTAACATGGGACCTTATGGGAAAAGCAAATATTTGCTATCTCCTCTGAAGTTACTGAAGCAAATGGAACCAAACTTTACAGGAATGGTGTATGGAAGGTCCTTTACTTAGTTTGCCGAAATTTTTATGATCCTTGAAAAAACATGGCCGCCAGCGCAGAACATAGTTTAACATGGACCCTATGGGAAAAGCAAATATTTGCTATCTCCTCTGAAGTTACTGAAGCAAATGGAACCAAACTTTACAGGAATGATGTATGGAAGGTCCTTTACATAGTTTGCCAAAATTTTTTCTAACTGTGAAAAAACATGGCCGCCAGCGCAGAACATAGTTTAACATGGAACCCTATGGGAAAAGCATATATTGACTATCTCCTCTGAAGCTACTGAAGCAAATTGAACCAAACTTTACAGGAATGATTTATGGAAGGTCCTTTACCTAGTTTGACAAAATTTGTTCGATCCATGAAAAAACATGGCCGCCAGCGCAGAACATAGTTTAACATGTGACCCTATGGGAAAAGCATATATTTGCTATCTCCTCTGAAGCTACTGAAGCAAATTGAACCAAACTCTACAGGAATGATGTATGGAAGGTTTTTTTATGGAGATTGCCGAAATTTTTCCGATTCCTTTAAAAACATGGCTGCCAGCGCAGAACATAGTCTAAAATGGGACCCTAAGGAAAAGCATCTATTTGCTATCTCCTCTGACACTACTGAAGCAAATTCAACCAATATTTACAGTAAGGATGTATGGAAGGTACTTGGATCTGACAAAAAAGATGTCCTCCAGTGCAGAACATAGTTTAACATTGGAGCCAGGAATGAGATAACCATCCTTATAATCATCATCTCTGAAATGTATAGAAGGTCCTTTGCAAACATTATTCATTTCAATAGGATCAGACAAAAAACATGGGTGTTATGAAGAACATAGCTAAACATTTGACCCCATTGGTAAGAAAACATCTTTTTTAGTCATGTATGGCGTAGAAGCATTTTGCCAGGTGAGCGATACAGGCTCAGTCTCTGAGCCTCTAGTAATGTAATCCTCAACACTAATATCCTAATTAGTCTTCTCATTATGTTTACCTGTGTCACCTGTATTGATTCTTAACAGTTACTTGGGAGTTTTTCTCAACAAAAATAACGAAAATGGCGACTTGAAATTTTCGTTGTTGAAACTTTGAAAAAGTGGAAGATCTGAAAAGAAAAAGGGAGGGACGGAAGAGGGGCAAAAAAGCTGGAGAGTTTGGCCTCCTGTCGGGGAGGTTCACATGTATGTTTTCTATGCAGCAGTTCTTTGGATGACTACATAGTTTGCTACATTTTGTAGATTTTCAGGACTTTCGAGTTTCAGCTCCATTGGAGCTTTGATTATGAATGAATTGCTCCGATTAACCTGGGGTCAATAGGAGTAAATTGCGTCATGTAACATTGTGACATCCAAAATTATATATTGTGACGTCAAAATTTTTCGGGAAACTTCTCCAATTGAAAACACCTCTTTAGTTTGCCACTGCCTATACATTTCATGATTTCGGCAAATTCCAATTACTAGCCATTTTCAACTTAATGAATATACTGCCAGTGCACATGCACTCCCCCAATCCACCCAAGTCAAGTCTAATGTTGCCACTTGAGAAAAAAAGTGCACCAGTGAAAGTGCAAAACTTAATTTACTCGGATCATTGGCTTTTGTGGCCTTAAGGGCATATCCAATAGTTTCAGGGGAGATAATACAAAACAGAGAAAAATGTAGTTTTTCCCAGGGTTATGACGTTGCTAACTGTAACGTCACAAAGTAATTCCCATTGTTTTTGGGGAAAGGTAATTTGTGCCTTCCAATTTGGCGGACTTTATGTGGGTTACCGACTGGAGATTTGTTAAAAGTTGCATATTTTTATGATTTACTCTTAAACTAACTCGGTGATCTATATTGCTTTTGCCATTTTTGAATAGCTTATTATTAGAAGAATACAATATCAGAATTTCATAAAATCGACAATATGAGATGTTTTTAAAATATTGTAAATTTGACTGTGTAATTCCACATTTCGTGCAACTTTTTCCATAACACGTGCTAAATACTCTTTAATTTAGTAAAATGTATCATAATTTCTTAAATCAAATCAATTTTTCTGTAAATCCTTAAAACTTTAACTTTGTTTTTCTGTTGCTCTGGTACCGAGTAGATTTAAAATACTTTCCCCAGAGAAAAGTCAAGTGAGATCCCACCTGATCACGGCGTAGGTGAGAATAGGTGGGATTCAGCATCACACCTGGGAATCAAATGAGATTTTTGTGTGATATGTGTGATTTTTTTGGCACAAGTGAGATCTCGGCGTGATAAGTGAGATTTAGGTGAGATGAGATGTTGCAGGTGTGATATCTAAGCAAGACGGGATTTTGATGCAAGATGGCTTGATCGATTTCAATAATCTTCAATGCACATATATCTCTATTAATTTTAAAACTAGAACTTAATTTTTCTGCAAAAAACTCGAAAATGATCAATGTTTAAGGTTGATTTCCATGGAAACAAGATCGGTGACCCAATATTTTCTTGTCATATTTGGAATCCTCGGCACTTGTTTAACAACATATCTAAAAATTATGAAAATGACAATATAGCAAGAAACTGTTGGATATTTCCTTAAGGTAGATAGACAATAATGTTCATCTCCATGATATTTTGTTAAAAGTCAGCTCGATTGAAGAACAATCATACTTACTTGTATATGTTATAAAAAGTATGGGTCTGACCATGCTTGTTTTTTCTAGAACTGATGTCAAATTTTGCTCACTTTTAGCCATTTTTTCGTCTGTTTTTACATAGAATGCACCGGAAAAATATGGAAAGGCAATTTTCATCTTAATAAAAGTGAACCTTTTTTCTATGAGAATTTTATATGTTTTTATTAATAGATAGTTTATGATATGATCTTTTGGTTGCGACGAAAAAATGTATGTCACTATGCTTTTAACGGAGATATTTTACAAAGTTTTCATAATAAATATTATTTACGGGAAAGGGAGTTAATTCGCGGCTAAATGGTCTTAATATGACGTTTCATATTATGAGTCAATCAATTATGACATCACAAAGGAAAACCTGTCAAAGGACTGTTCCGACAAGGAAATCAAACCAAACCTGTATTCGACTTTGTATTTTTCTAATGCGCGATTACACTGCACAGTGCAACAGTGTCTATCTACATTGTACCTTAATGTCAATTATTACTAATAATTTCCATTGAAAAACAATGTCATCCATGAAAACTAATGTCCCATGATAACCCATGATCGGACTGCACAATCTTACATTGTTGATCCTGTTGGAAATGCGAAATCGAGAAATCTGTCCAAAGGGTAAGATTTCAAAATTTCTCTGATGAGGCTTGTGGAGTCAGAGAATCATTGAAATCTTACCCGAGGCTGTCTGAGATTTCTAAATCTTGCCTTTTTAATGGTGCTTGATTGTTTTTCTCACATTTAAAAGCGAAAATACAGTTTCTGTACCACCAGACTTTAGTTGACATCAACAATGTCTTAGCAAGTTGCTGTGACATCGATGAAGTCAAAAATTTTTTTTTCACATGAATTTTTTATCGGACCCATGGGTTTAAACAAGGATATCTCAACAGCAGGGCTCTATTTTGGTGACTGAAGTGTTTGCCTATAGGCAGCCAAATGTAGTGATTGGTGACTGAAAAAAAAGAAGTTGCCTTTTGGGTTTCACATATTTACATTGGTTTGCGTTTGGAAAAGAGTTGTATTTTTAACCTTTTTGATGTTGATTTGTTTTTTTCTGCATCTCTTTAATGTTTGAAACTTGAACGTGTTGAAAGAAACAAGTTTAGCGTCTTTTAGACTGTATTTCTGAAATAATTACATTTCATGAATATTCATTTGAATTCCGTCAGTTTGATAGGTGAACATCGATCACGTGGCATATCAATGTGAAGTTGCAATTCCCATGAAACACATTTGACCATGTGTTCACGTGGCGCATGAATTCGTAAAAATAGAATCCCAATGTACATGATGTACTTCCCAGTAAATAAAGTTGTTTTTATATTTCGGGTTTAAAATGTAATTATAAGAATTGAATGCATTATTTTGAAGTTTCATAGGGACTATGAAAGGGTTGACCGGGCGCACATTTTCAACATGAAGCGCTAACGCGCTTCATTAAAAATGTGCTTCGGTCAACCTTTTCATATCTCAATGAAACTTCAAAATAATGCATTCAATTCTTAAGTGAAGTTGGCATGATTTCAAAAGTACTCAAGCTATCAGCTTTTTGAAAAACCTTAGGAACTAATGCAATCCCCATTGATTTATTGGTGTAAGTTTAACATACAGTGATCAATCAGAGGTTTTGAAATTCGTTGGACCTGCTGGTCATATTCGGGCAGAAAATTACAAGGTCCATTAAAACATGTTTACCAGTCCTGATGTCCGACAAAACGAACAATGGAAATTATGATAATGATCCTGTTTTTGAACATTTCTCTCAGATTCTTCCACTTTATTCAAAGAAAAACATTTCAAGATTGCACTGAGTCCAAATACCTCTAATTTTTTGTGTAAATATTTACGCACGAATTGCCAAAATCAAGTAAATACAGTATCGTCACATGCTGTCAATGGTCAACAAAATTGGAAATGGCGATTCAAGCTTCCAGTTTTTATAAATCACAGAGCTGGATCAGGGAAACACTTTATAACCTATTACCTTTTGCAGAAACCAATAAAAATATTCACTGCCAGGTGGCTTTGACCTATATTTTCTGCTTGATTGACTTACATTCAAGTTTACTAAAGAGTTTAGATCTCGGTCACTATTCATGTAAGAACATGTAAACTTGCATATGCATGCATCTGTAATGGTAGGTCAGCATCCAGGCAAAATTAGGTTACTCTGACAATGTTCCATAACGAGGCCAACTTTGTAATCGTTGATTACCCATGTTTTAAAAAGGGGCTAAATAGGGCAAAATTGTGTGTTTTAACATACACAATGTACATAATTGGCTTAAGAATTTTGTCTTGCCTGCGATGAAAGTCGCTGAGAGCGAGACATAGGTTGTGTATAAGATATAGTTCTCAGGAAATATGTAGAAGAAACAATCCATATACTTTGCGTTGTGTTTAATGTCGCTCAAACAATAACGTTATAATACAGTAATGTCACAAGTATTACTGCAATGTAACGTCTAGTAATAAGCACGGAATTTCTGACATTCTTGGGGCCAACAAAAGTTAAATCTTACAAATTATATACAATTAAAAACTTATAATTATCATTATCATTACTGTCCATATTTTCAATAAATTGAAATAAAAACGAAATTACTAGGAAAAGAAGGGACTGACTTTCTTCAACTAAATTGAAAATTTTGAATATTCTTTACTGGGAAGTGTAAACCATGATTAAATTTACAGTTAACTCTTTTGAGTCCAAAGTTTTAACCTCTCCTTTGCAAGAATACTGTAAACGTTGAAATTTTCGTGTGGGGGTTATTTTCGCTATATTCGTGATCAAGAAAAATCCGCAAAAAATTCCCCCACTCGAATAGTTTGATTTTGAAGTGACCTATGTAAAAGCATTGACACTGTTGAATATGAAAGGCCTTGAGCGCGAAAATAACCCCCACGCGAAATGTTTGTTACACAAAATCGCTAAGATAACACCCCGCGCAAATTTCCACGTTTACGGTAGATGCATCTCTTGCAGGTCATGTCTCCTTGGAATCACTGTCTAGAATGGATTCAGAAGATACTTCCAACGGAAATAATTTCACTATTGGTTGGTTAGTACGTCCATTTGCATTCCAATAACAGCTGAAAAACGGATAATGAATTTACAGTATTAAATCCTGGTCACTGCTCCAAATTTAAGGACCGTTGCAGGAATTAATACAAAGCACAGCTGATCTATGAGACGTTTACTTTGAATGCTACCAAGGACTAGCTAAGGTGATTTTGCCGTTGACATTACAATCTACAAAGAAAGGGGACGTCGTGTCCAGCGCAATTCCCGACATACAAATTTAAGGACCGTGGCAGGAATTAATACAAAACACAGCTGATCTTAAGAGACGTTTACTTCGAATGCTACCAATGTAGCTAAGGCGATGTTGCCATGAAGGTTACAATCTACAAAGAAAGGGGATATCGTGTCCCGCGCAATTCCTGACATTGATGGGGGTGTGCTTCAGAGAAAATTTCCAATCATTAGTATATCAGCTGATTTCACATCGCATGTACCATTCATGAGTTAAAATGGGGACCAAAGGCGAATCAAAAAAATGTTTTTTATTTCTAGTCAAATTTTGATGCATTTTTTTTTTTTTAACAATGGATTCCTTATGAAAAATTAACTAGGCGATTAAGTATTAAATTTTTGATAACTTGTTTCCTACAGTAGCTATGAGGGGCCAAATGATGTCAAAATTGCAAAAAGTCCACTGCTTGGATTCTGTAGATTGAAAAACGATTCAGGTGACTTGTCATGCAATCAAAATAACGGTATCAAAGAACAGATTGATGAACTAGACAGGCTGCGCCACACGGATCGTAGACACGACAATTGAAAGTTTTGAAAATCATTATGCAGTCCAGTTTTCAACAGTACTATCAACAAACTCAACAGGCACCACTAGATTGATTTTCATAAGTTTTATTTGTCTTGTAATTGATCCTGGCTTGTTTAGCAATCTTTTGGAATTTTTTTTAAGGAAGCTGACATCTTGCTGTGTTGAGACATTATGCTGAATGCACAGGTATACACCCCNCCCCCCCCCCCCCCCCCCAAATAAAATAGTCTTGAAGAAGCTTTACATTACTAATTTCGAACTTATCAGATGCCAAAACTACCTGTTGCAACCATAAATTACTGCCTGGTCACCAAAAATTTCAATTGGTGACCAATCTTTGACAACAATGGCCAACTGGCGACCTTAAATAATAGTCTACTTCTAGGCCTGATTGGCTTAAAATTGGTATTTGCTTGTCTCAAATGTGAGAAAAGAGATTCTCAGACACCCAGTGGCAAAATTTCTGGTCTCAGACTAAGCTTGTTGAGTCTGAGATGATTGAAATCTCACTCGAGGGTGTTGGATCAAGACCATTCATTCCAGTCTTTGGATAAGTTTGTCCAAGATCTTTGGACTAGTTGGACCAAGACCATTCAGACCAGTCTTTGGACAAGTTGGACCAGACGTAAAGACATTTGTCATTTGATGCATGTTTTTGATAGTCGCAAAGTTCCTAATGAAAACTGAGTTCATTTATTTTTCTTTATCATATTGATTCTTTTCATATGACACAGATTTAATCTGCATTGTCGAGTCAAACCTATCATTGTCTACACCACAAAAAGCCAATTTATTGAAATACCACTTGAAGAAAAAGGAATGAATGTGTCATTCGATTTTCAGTTTGCCCTGGGCGTCCACATCTACGTCTATTTCTATGTCTGTGTCCGCGTCTGCATTTCGGCATATATCTCCACAACTATGTATGGTAGGGTCATAAATCTTTGCATGCAGGTGCATCTTGGGCTGACTCACAGCCTCCAAGAAAATTGGGTGTCTCTGACCTATATATCATGCTTGATTGATTTACATTCAAGTTTTTGGACGAGTTCAGATCTCAGTCATTATACATGGTAGGATCATGTTACCTTGCACATGCATGCCTCTCTGATGGTAGGTCAGCATCCAGGCAAAATTAGGTCACTTCGACCTATTAGTTCATGCTTGATTGATTTACATTCCAGTTTTTGGACGAGTTCAGATCTCAGTCATTATACATGGTAGGATCATGTAACCTTGCACATGCATGCAACCCTAATGATAGGTCAGCATCCAGGCAAAATTAGGTCACTCTGACCTATATTTTACTCTTGATTGATTTACATCCAAGTTTTTGGACGAGTTCAGATGCAGTCACTATGGATGTTAGGATCATGTGACCTTTCACATGCATGCATCTCTGATGCCATAACGAGGCGAACTCTGTAATGGTTGACTACCTATGTTTCAGTGTAAAATCAGCCAAAAAATCTGGCTGGAATTCCTCTGGAATCTCAGTTGGTATATATTCCACTAATTTTAAAATATCAGTTGATGATTGAAAGTACAATGTTATTTGACTGAAATTTCAGTGACAACACTGTAAATTGACTATAATCCCAGAGGTATTTGAATTAAATCCTTGAATGTGTTATAAATACAGAGACAATATAATTAAANAACTTTACAGGAATGATGAATTGAAGGTCCTTAACAAAGATTGCTCATTTCGTTTGGATCCAATTAAAAACATGGCCGCCAGCACAGAACATAGTTTATTTTGGCCCTGTGGGAAATTCACATAAAAAACATGGCCACCATGCAGAACATCGAAAACCCTGCTTCAGCATTTTGTCAGGTGAGCGATACAGGCTCAGTGTCTGAGCCTCTAGTGTTATAAATACAGAGACAATATAATTAAAGAGATTGGCAACTCTAATATCAAAACAAACATGATACAGCCACACCAGAACTTCTTAAACTACTTTTAATTTAGTCGACATATTTCTAAACTGAAATTGAGTGAACTGTTTTCCTTAATAATTTTATGGTACAGTTAAGAAAATTTGAATGTAAAATATTGATTAACAAAAAAAATATTGGCAAAGAAAGGGGAGACTTTGTGTGGAAATCTAATGATGATGATCGTTGTGTGCCATGTTCACTTTTGAAACTGGCCTCTTTTATTTCCGTGATTAAAGAATTAACTTCTTAGATATGAAAACTGGAAAGCATTAAATATTATTGGTAGAGTTTATATAGTTTTGTTATGATATTTTCATGTTTTATCGAGACATTAGCGATTTATTGTTGTGAAGTTGAAGTTTTATCGAAGTCTCGATGGTGGCGTGATTTGCCGAGAATTCGTAATGTTGCTAATCTGAATTATATATCTCTTGTTAATATGACAAGTCAAGTAATATTTATTTAAAAGTCGGTACATGTAAGAGAATAAACATAAGCTCTAAGGAGCTTTTAAAAACGACATAACTGAAAATACTGACCAATGGTAATTTGACTTAAATCCCAGATTTTATTTTAAACAGTGTATTATTTAGAATTGGAATCATTATCAAATATGGAATTTCATTTATTTTTAGGTCCAGGGGCTTTTGAAAAAAAAAATTGTGAAGTAGTTATTCTTCCAATAATTTTCATTAGAAATCTTGTGCAGTGCACAGACTTTTTCCATTTTATATCCTGTACATTGCAATGATTGACTTGTCATATTAACAAGAGATATATAATTCAGATTAGCAACATTACAAATTCTCGGCAAATCACACCACCATCGAGACTTCGATAAAACTTCCACTTCACAACAAATTACTGAAATCCACTGGGTGGTATTTGAAGGCTTAAATGGATGATTTGACTGAAATCCCAGTGGTATTTGACTGAAAGAAAATATTTTTTTTTTAATTTAGGGTTTATATATACAATACTTTAAAAAATGAAACAATTTAGATTTTCTTTTTACTTTTGAAAAGTAGCTCAGAAATGTTCTACATATGTAAAATACAAAACCAAACCACAGTGACATAGGCCAGTACACCAATCTGGGAGTCCATATCTCTATATGTATTAACATCACTGTGTTTTATATATGTATGGACTGTCTCATTTTCAGAGCTGTCAAGGGGATTTGGGTTCCAAGAGTGAGATAAAGGCCGTCTGGAGGATAGCCACACGATTATTTTCAGAGATGCAAAATGGTGCATTTTTCTAGCATTTCAAATGGTCATTGCAAGGAATTTGAAACCAAATTCTGCATTAAAAAGGGAAAACATAATATAAGCTTTCCATATCTATAGAAAAAGTACTTCAGGGCCTTTAGGCCAACATTTTTTTATAATCTGTTTTACGGGACTTTTGATCTGAACATGGGTCGAGGGGACGAAATAAAAATAAAAGATTGAAAATAGTGGAGGTAGTGGCAAAATAAAAGTTTCCTTGAAACACATTATTTTATTTTCTGAAATGATTGCGTGACTTTTGTGTGAATAAAAAATTGAAAATGAGTAAATACCGTATTTGAACTGAAATCTACTGAATTACAAAACTGAATTATATTTTTGCCAAGCCAAATATAACATGTTAAAAGTACTTTTCATACTATTTTCCTTAGAAGAATGACATTTTTCTATAATTTACATCCATTTGGAAAGTCATTTTTTTTTTTTGAGATGCAAAGAAAATAGGGTAGGGATATAAAATAAAAATAACCCATACGAAAATGTAGAGTTGAGCCTCAACTGATGCCCAGTTCTGCCTCAACTGGAGCTCAACTTTTAGTTGAGAATCACAGTTGAGCATTATATCTCAACTAAATTCCATCAGTTGAGGAAACTTGAGTTAACTTGAGCAAACTTGAGAAAACTGAATGACCCTTTTCACAACTTGAGCTTACTTGAGGATTTTGACTTTACCATTTTCATAACTTGAGCTTACTTGAGCATAATTCCAAAACTTGAGATTACTTGAGGAACTAAAAAGTTCACTGACATGGTTAAGCATCTAAGCATGACTAATATCCATTTCCTGTCAGTTTAAATTTGAAAATGGAGGGAAGCGGGACAGTATGTGAAAATTAACAGAGGAAGCATTAAACCAAGTAATTCACAAATAATTCTTGGAATAAGTCATAGGCATGGTTTAGATATAGCTTTTTACATGTCTGTAAGTAGTATTTCATGTCATAGCAAATTTTTCCTGTAAACAAATATATCTTCATTGTGAATTTATAATTATAGGTCACTCTTGAGTCTTTGAAAGAAAGAAGGAAACAAATAAGTTACTGGTATATCTGTTATTGTTTGCATACAAACATACATGTATGTGACTTTTTAGTCTGAATAATAATTTGTATATCTCATATTGTTTGACTGAAAAACATATGTTGAATTAAATTGAAAGTTTTAGCATGGATGAGATAATTAATATTTCAGTTGCTGCAGATAATTGCCATACATTTTTGTAACCAGGATGTTTTGTCATCGATATTTTAGCTTTACCTCTAAAACAATTCTATCAAGATAAATTGAAATTTTAGGCTGTTGTAGCATTTTTATACACAAAAAGTTATGTGTACAAATTGTTATGTAGTGAGTCATTTAGGTCAGTTATGCATCTTTATTGCCAAAAGTTCACTGGATCACTTGAGCTCACTTGAGGAGAGTTGAGCTTACTTGAGGACTAGTTGAGAATTATACTTGAGGACTAGTTGAGCATTACTTGAGGACCAGTTGAGCATTACTTGAGGGCCAGTTGAGCATAGTACTTGAGGGCTAGTTGAGCATTACTTGAGGAAAATGTGGTTGAGCCTCAACTAATTTGCATGCGATTTTTTCAACCGATCTCAGTTGAGCCTCAACTGAAAAAAATGGTTGAGCGTCCATTGCATTTTTCGATAAGGGAAGTTATCCTGACCACTTTTATTTTTATTTCATTTTCTGAAAAAATAGGGTAGGCTCTCCTGTAAAACAGAAAATAAAAAAATGTTGGCCTTAGTACATGTAGAAAATGAACCAGTAGTATGAAAGAATGTGCAGAATAACCCCTAATTTCTGGTTTTATTATTATGAAAAGGTAGTTTTTCTATCTAAAATTCATTTTTCTCGAAAATTTGAAAAGCATGACATTGAAAAGAATGAGCGTGAGATGAAAAGAATGAGCGTGAGAGCGTGATTTGGTATTGGAAAGCGTGACTATCACGCCGAAAGTGTGAGACTTGATAGGTCTGCATTTTGTTTGTATTATAAAATAACTTGACAATCTTGAAAGTCGATTGAAAGTAATGTCAAATTACCTCCCCTTTAAAAATTTCATGATTTTAAAGAGCTATTTTATTTATGATAAAAAATGTCAATAATACAAATTTGTTTACATGTTTATGTGCAAAAAAGCAAATTAAAGCTTATCAGTTAAGTTTATACAATTTTTTTAACTTCTTTCATAAAAAATAAATGGTTTAAAATAATCATATATTACCATTTCTATAGATTAAATTGAGACATATATAGTGTTATGGTTTATTAGTTTCAGTTGACGGACAGGGTATCACATAATACTATATTTTCACCTTATGGTGCTTACATGATACGCCTATGAAATAGGGAATCTTTGGAGGCTTCATAGAAGCTGATATATGTTTACAATTAGATCATATTGGGTATTTGTTCTCTATCAGTTCTTGAACGTCTTTGAGTTTATGGTCTTCCAAATGTTTAGATTTTATCTGCACTGAAGAGACATAAGTTGTCGAAATGCGCATATGCAGAAAATAAATTTACAGTAACTTGGGTATTTAGTTATTTGTTATATGTATAGAGGTCACTGATGAATATGGTAGGAGTATTGTTGACTTATCTGATGAGTATAATAGAGATCAACAAGTAGCAAATTCCAACATTTCTTTTTTTCAGATAAACAGATGTTGATAAATGATTGCAATCCATTGTCTTTATTTGTTTCANCCCCCCCCCCCCCCAAAAAAAAACAAAACAAAACAAAACAAAACAAAAAACAAACAAACAAACATATTGTCAATCAAGATGCTCCGGAGGATCTGAACAATCAATATAAATTAAGATACAATGATTTCAATGATTGTCTAAATTCTTGAAAAAATTTATTAAGAAAAAAGGGATGGGGTTTTGTACCCCTCTGGATCCAATCATTGGATGCAGCTACAATGTAGGTCTTCTTGTGACCAAATCTTGGCAGTAGCCAGCTTTATAAGTTAGCAATTCATTCTCTAGTAAGCCTCTTGTTCCTTTTCTTAACTTTCCATACCTGATTTGTATATTGTGCATTGCATACTAATAAACATTTGGACTGAATTATAATAAAATGCCAAATTACCTCCCTTTTTAAAATTTTGTAATTCAAAAATTGATTTTTATTGACAAGAATTTCTTGATAAGATCAAAAATTGTTTTGTTTGTCTTTTAAAAAAATTAAATCTAACATATATAGATTAAGCTTGTGCAAATTGAATGATAGCTTTTCATAATAAAGTTGGTATAAATTTTTTATTAATACCAATTGAGAGAAATAAAAAAGGAATATCATATAGATTAATTTGTAGATTATCTAATTGACGGACACGGTATACCATAATACTATCACGCTGTTACAGCGCATGATACGCCTAAGTTAATCTTTGCGGGCTTCGTTGAAGCCATCATATATTGAATGAAAGCACCAATACTGTCTTATCCACCTCTTGTGCAGCTATGTAAAATAATATTCAATAATAAATTTATACGTGTCAAATGAACGATTTGATTGGGAGATTGTACCTGTGTAAATATCCCCACTCCTGAATGGGTAGTATATTGGAATACCCTTGTCCGTCTCTCCTTCCTTCCGTCCATCCTTCCGTCCGTCCTTCCGTCTGTCCGAAGTTTGTTGCACTTTTCTCAGCTACTGCTGGACAAATTTCAAATTTGGTATAATTTGGACTTTATATATAAGGGGAATGTGTCACCCTATGATATCAACTTCCTGTTTGGCGGGACTTAGACATTTTTCCCGTTTGAATGTGTAAGATAGTAAAAGTGGGGGGATAACTTGTATGACAACATGTATAACCTCATGTTTGTGTACTACAGCACATGAGTATGCTGATAATCTTAAGATAAATGACATATGTTGTCCTTCACTCATCCAAACACAAAGTATTTTATACCAAAAGAATACATGAGTTTCACACCTACAGACAGCTTACAAAAAATACCAAGAATATTTAGTTATTGGTAGTGTAATGTTGTTCCCTAGATATATACTGGATTTAACCAACGTATTAAAGCATCACAAACACATTGAAGTTTCCATCATTTTATCTCTGTTCAGGTGATCAACA
Source organism: Modiolus philippinarum (assembly GCA_002080025.1). Lineage (NCBI taxonomy): Eukaryota > Metazoa > Mollusca > Bivalvia > Mytilida > Modiolidae > Modiolus > Modiolus philippinarum. Next base: position 23,012 of record MJUU01027597.1, read on the forward strand.
TCAGATACATATTATGTTACCTACATATTGCATACTCAATTAAAGATAGACAACTCAGATAGAACATACGATACTACAGGTAGTAGAGATAAAACTCAAAAACACCAAGAAAACCAAATATATAATGCTTGTTTTTAATTTGATATTTAAACCAAAAAACCTGTAAAATTGAATGTTGTTAGATTTTCCATGCAGTGACTGTAAGGAACAATTGGTAGATCTAATTTTAATTAGATTGGCTGAAATTCCGGACAGATGAACTTTTATACTCTGAATCTATTGCCAAGGCATTTATATAGTACTTGAAGCCACTAAAGGGTTGAGTTTTTTTAAGTAAGCCTGAGTCAGGATTGTCAGAAAAAAAGAATGAACATGAAAATGAGCGTGACATGGGGAAGCACTGAATACAATTTCATATATATTTTCTGTCCAAGAAATGGGAAAGTTGAGAAAAATTGTTGGGATTTTAAGAAAGACACTTACATTGTAACTCATTTATATATTTCCCTTACTATTTAATTGGATCTTATTTGATAGCTGTTCTGGCCAAAAACTCAAACCCCCCCTGTATACCGCTCTTATTTTTCAATTTCAGAATCCAATGTATGGGGGAAAGGCCATCATAGATGGCAAAGAATTTATGTTTTATGGTCCATACATGTTTTTATAAGTTCACATGTTAATGCACAGTAACCTCAGTATTTTGTTATTATTTACTACTGGGCTGATGCCACTTATGGTGGACTGTAAGTCCCTGAGGGTATTCACCATTTACTACTGGGCTGATGCCACTTATGGTG
>MJUU01027597.1:26866-38822 GCA_002080025.1 Modiolus philippinarum
AACATTTATAATACAACAACTGTACGGCTATATGGAATACCATACCTACTGGTACTGTGAACATTGCAGCAAAGTAGTACCAGTCACTCTTGTGGGAAGTGAAATACAACCAGGCCAAAAGCATTGCTATATTTTCAGCATAATTTATGGCATAATATAAGAGAGCTCTGTAGCGGGTATGGCCATTTTGTACATTTTGAAAACAAAAGATTAAAACATATCCAATAACAATGTTGAATACTACTTTATCTCTTGTTTTGTCATAAAATTCTGGTTTTTGGAGAGCTACCCATATTGTCATCCCCATCCAATGAACTCCAACTCCAATTAGCATAAAGTACTGGAACTGTGCAGCAAATAAAGCTAGAACTATCATTCTGGGTCCAACTTCACATGCCCGCCAGATGTAATAAAATATTGTTCCAAATATTGAAAGTCCACTCTCTTCTTCATTATGCGATGCTCTCAATGCTTTATGATAAGACACCAATGACCAGGAGACACCAATCCAGGAACCCAACATGGCAACAGGACGAACGATACCTTCAACATAAAACAAAAGTTATTTCAATTACACTTTATTAATTCTTCACAGGTATACACAAGCAAAAATAATGTATATGTTGACAATATAACCTATGCATCAGATGTTCACATACTTGAATTGTCAATTAAACATATACATATATCACATATTGGCTTAACATCTGTATCCCCTGATTGTTTGTATTTTAATATTTTCTAAGTTGTTTAAATTTTTGCCCTGAGCGAAGAATGATATTACTATAATACACAATCTGTATAATCTTATAACTATGATATTAGCACAGATGCCAACCCCTTTTGACCTTAATCAGTAACCATCAACTGAATTTTCAGTAATTTTTGTCTTCTTTCAGTAATCATCAAAACATATTTCTCTTAATACCAAATGTATATTACTGAGTGGTTTCAAAATAATGTGCAAATTACAGAATATCTAACTAAATCTTCTACATGTTGTAATCTTTTCAAAAATCATGCATTATTGATCTGTTGTTACCAAAAGAATATTTTGTTACATTATATGTATGTTCGATTGTTTGTGGTGTACAGCACTGATAATTAAAGACAGATAGACAGACTGAAAACTATACACCCTTCAAACTTTTATCTAAACATTCATACCACCGTGTTTGACATAATAATTTGAACTCAGAACAATTGGATATATTCAATGCTCTATGGAGTTTCCTGCACGGAAACGTTAGCCTTGTGTTTATTTTTTTTGAACAGACGATTGGGAAGACGGTCTATCAGACTGTGTTTTGACAAGGTTTTGCAACTTTCAACTTTTCGGATATAGATAAGTCTACTTAAACCACATGGAAAAGGTAAGAGAAACCCGAAAGCAACATCCATTTTGAAATTTAGAAAACCGGTGCAGAACAGCAACAAAAGAAATCTGCTTTTTGCAAATTGAACAGGGGCGATCGAAAATCTGTGATGATTGTACTAATGAGCGTAATGTCGTAATTTTGACCCAAAATTCGTGAAAATTACGTATTAGAAATGCTTCACCTGTATCATTTAAAAATTCTATCATCTTGTGTTTACAAACAAATTTGTATGCAAGCAACAAAACAAAATCTGTGGAAAAATATTATATAAAGAATAATACAAAGCAATCTTACTCATCAACAATCCCTCCTCAGGTGACTCCGTAAGTATAATATACATCTGTAAAACAAGTTGAGGAGCTGATTCTAGGAAAGCTTCTAACATCCTCATCATCCCGGCATCTGTATCTTCATGTAACATCTGTCTATAATGATGCTTCCTTTCTGCTTCAGTCTTCAAAGAGACAGATCTACTCTTCCAGCCATGGTAAAGGTATTCAATGTGCCTGTCAAATAAAAAAAAAAAACAATAGATACATTAAATAAAGAACTGAGGAGAGAAGATCAAAGGTCTATAAATATCTAAGTATTTTGAATTCTTGTTTATATGTTATGTACTAGTTTTGTATGCTTTTGTTCCTAATTGGAATTTTGTTTCTCTTATGATGCACGATTATTTTCTATTCCTTGCACGGATAGTTATTTTTGGTACACAACGAGACTTTAAAGCTGGAGTTAGATATGAACTTGTTGAATCGCTTTTACAGGAATTTCATTGGTCAAGCGCCAAGTAATAACACATCACACATGATGTGCTTTTATTTTTTCGACGTTTTCATTGGACAACTTTGAAATCTCATTGGCTGTGATTAACGTTACATAGCAACGGTGTTGTTATTTGAAACAAAAACAGCAGTTCTGCACTAAATATTATGAAAATCATAAGATGAATAGTTTTAACAACTCGAAAGAATTGTATATCGCTGGATATCAACTCTTGTTATGTAATTTCAAATATAATAAACTCGCCAAAGGCTCATTTATTATATTTTGAAATTACATAACTCTAGTTGATATATATCCATCGATATACAATTCTTTCTCATTATGGAAATATAGATCTGTGAGAATTCCACATTCAACACTATGCTGTGATGAGCTTGATGAGTTTAGAGTGTCATTACAGTCAAAGTTTAATTTTTTGGCCATATACAAATGTATATTCTCACTAGTACAGTGCAGCCAGAGACTTAATATGATAATTCACTGTGATATCTTTTTTCCTGATTGATCCATCCACATAACTTCTTTTGCATGTCAAGTGGTAGATTACATAAATTTGAATGCAAAAGAAAGCAATATGTTATTGATGCCAAAACCACATTAGACTTCAAGATTTTATAATCAAACTTTGATTAGACCGATACTTGCTAGACATGGGCTATGCCTTTAAATTCCAATAACTCTTACATGTAAGTTGATATATCAATCAGGAAAGATGATATGCCATGTATACACATTTCACGAAGCAGACTAATATGTATATCACAGTGATTTATCATGGCAAGTCTCTGGCTGTACTATAGTCCACAATCAAGGTCTTGGTGGGACTCCTTTTATGTTAGGCCATGAAATGATAGGCAAAATCTGTCCATGACAACATGAGAATAGATAATTTCGTGATGATGTCACAGATACATTTTGACCAATCACAGAGCAGATAAAATGTAAACAAACCAAACGTGAAGTCATCCGGGCGGTGTTGGTTCGGGATTTTTTGTCTAGCGTATTTGAAATCAACCACTTTTGATGTTATTATTTAATTCATTTCGACCTAAAAATTAATATGATGGATGTTATACATGTTATATGCTTTAAATCTTATGAAGAATTCCCCATATTAATTTAAAATATGTGCATTGACAGAATTAGATTTTGTACTCAGACCTTTTCCATACGATTACTACTGATTTCCAAATGTTTCACCTCCTCAAAAAATTGATAACCCCTATGTCCGGAATTATCTATTGTGTTTTCTGCGTTACATCATATGCATGTACATACAGTACAGGCAGAGACATATGATGATAGATGTCCCAGTCAGACATGTCAAACAGATGTCCCAGTCAGACTAATCCCCTGCTGTTAATGAGGCTTAAGGGTCATAAAACATGGACCATAAAATAATTAATGTACCTGACTGGTAAGGTGAATTAGTGGTAAGTCAATGATGATCCTTTACCTGTGGAAAGGCCACATTCATTTTTAATTATGATGAATAAAAAATCAAACAATTGATAATTATCTGATATTTAAATTGATAAAAAAAATGATTTATATAATAAGTTTTTAATTTCTTTGATTTTGTTTTTCAAATTTTCAAAAAAATGCAGTAAAGTCAATTACACACCTGACAAACAATGTACATGTATTTAACATGTACATGTACAATTGAAAAAAATTTCAAAGGAATATTCCAATTTTGTAGGTGAATATAGTTTTTAATTTTTTGATACAAATAAAAAAGCAAGTATCTGCAAGCAAATAATCCATCAAAAAATTGTAAAATAGTAAAAAATTTCTCATATTATTATATGTCCTATGCAAAAAAAAATTAAACTTATTAATATTTGCTTTTCTTTAGAATTATTTCAATAATTATTATCTGTTTTCAAATTAAATATATAAAATAGATGTAAAACAAGTTAGTAATAAAACTGATCATGTACACCCTAATTAAAATCAGTGGAGCAGGACAATTTCAGACCCCTCATAAAATTGTCAGATTTTGGGTTTGGGACATGTCCGACAGGGACATCTATCATCATATGACTCTGCCTGTACTGTAAGGTACAAATGTAGCTGTACAGTAGATAAATCAATGATCCACTACCTGACAACAGTTCCCATCATTAATGGAAAAGTGAAGATCACTCTACATAACCAAACAACACACTTTGTGTGACCCTTTCCTCTCCTTTCCCTGTTGTAATCAAGATGATACCATCTCAGACTTTTGGCATTCAAGACAATCAGGGGAAGAACAATAAAGCCAGTTGTAAATCCAAAAGAAATCCACCGCTCCATATTGTAATATTTGTGTGCAAGGATAACATCTGAGACAACATCATAAAAGAAGAAACCAATGGAGCAGAGTGTTGCGAAAAAGTCTATTCCACGAAAGGGATGAGGGAACTTTGATCTGTCAAATGACTCGGTGGTTTTCCAACATTTTTTCCCGCAACAACAATGTAATATTTGACTAGATTTTGAAAGAGCATGGCTATCCTCTCTGGCTTCAATGGTATCAAATCCATTTGCAGATAAGGATGGAGACGCTGGTGGTTTTGCTTTATCTGGTACTGAGAATGAGGACATAGAAGTGTCAATTTTCCCATCCAGTTCATCTTCTTCATTCTCAAGTTCATATTCCGTCCGTTTAGTGTATGGAAGCTTTCTGTTTTTAATTTTATGTGGCATTGCAAAACTACTTTGATTAATGTTGAATATCTAAAGCATAAGCCATTGTCTCATGATCACATCCAAGAAAGTCAATGCAATATATATTATACTGATTCTTCGTGTTATGAAAATGATTTGGAAACCAGTTGCAAAACAAAATCTGAAAACAATTTCGGGTAGGGTCGAATGTTTCCGGTAAAATACATTTATGTAGCCAATGTACATTTGCAAATAAAGAAACCCTTTGGAATTAAATATGATTTTAATGAGGAACCTTTTTGTCTGTATTTAAAGATTGTTATCAAAAGCTATAAATTTATTATAAATCTATCACGAAAGGATATGGAGTAAATGATCATGAGACATTAACATTAGTCCCAGATAACACCGTATGATAGGTTAGCTTCAACTGCAATTAATCTTATTGAGCTGTATGGCCATTTTGGAAATTAATTCCTCATCAGTAGCACTAGAACCCAAACTCGGGAAATTCACAATATCATAAAATGCTTAAAATGCATAAAACCAAACGAAATCCGAATAATTAGTAGTATAGGAATTTCCGCGAATCCAATTAGTGACGTCACAAAATCTAATTTACATATGTAAATTAGCATTTTTGGTTGGCAAAGCTGAAGAATTTCTACTATATAGCATTGGGATAGAATTTTTAATCTTTGATAACTTTTTTATTATATGCATGATTTTGGATCTGTAAAATGCATGTTAAACATTGAGATATTCATATTTTTTCTACCGATGTACTTTTTAATAAAAATAGACAAATATTTTTTCATGTGAATTTCAAAAATGTGAAAGTTTCGAAAAATTATATGGTTTACAAAATACGCAAATTCTATTTATATTAAAAATAAAAAGCTGAAATTTTTTACATCCTGTAAAAGTGTAAATATTCCATAATTGGGATCAAAAAGAATTATCTGTTTATCTTCAATAACAATTTCTCACCAGTTAATTGAAAGTGACATTTTATGACCCTAATCAGTGACTACGATTTCTTGCCAACCAAAGGTAATTTTTCAAGAGGGTCTCATTGGGGTCTAAGCGTGACATGGGATCGACCGTTTTTCTGTAAGCGTGACTCGGGAAAGTCAAATTATTGTGCGTGAAAACGGGAAACGAAGTAGAGCGGGATACGTGAAATTAGATAAAAATGGTTCGGGAATTCGGGAAAATGATAATTTTACTAAGCGGGAATTTCAGTTTTACGTCATCAAAAACTTGAATGTATGTACGATTTACAATGAGTGACGTTCTGTAAGATACCTTTTGATCTTCAACTGACTGGACCCTATTGTTTTGTATCGGAAAATATATATAAACCGACGGAATATTGGATGGCCAGTACTCAAATCCATGAAGATGTGAGGAGTATTTTTGGAACCTGCTCGTACTACCGCATGTATGTGACTCCTTCATCAGTTGACAAACCAGGGTGAAAATATTTATTAAAAACCCAACCAAATACTAATTTTCAGGTAACTTGTAATGAAAATACCGTCAAATCATGAGAATAAAACTCTTGAAGGAATCATCGGCTTTTTTGCAAAACCATGAAATTTGATATCTACCCGAAATTACTTACATACACAAGCAAATAATCCTAAAGTAGTTTCAGATAGATGGATGGTCTCTACATATCTATATGTCTCTGGATAGACAGACAAACATACATAGGTAAAACTCTGGGTAAAACTGTATATCGCCTGTAATTCCAAACATGGAACTGGAATCGGGACTCGGAAAGCTTTTTGAACAACTATACACTAAATGAAATGATTATGCATCAAAATTATATTCCCCAATCCAAAAATATAGGAGGGCGCTCATCGGCGGATCCAAGGGAGGGGGGTCCGGGTGTTGGAACCCCCTTTTTTGGACAATCATATATTTTTAATGAATTTCCTGATGTTTAACTAAGTAATATCCTAAAAATTTTTGCTCCTCGCTGCGCTCGACGAAATTTCATTTCCATGACGAGACCGGATGAGATGAAAACACACTTTTCTAATTTGCACGGTGTTTACTATAATAATTGGTTAATGGTACTTTAAAATTTTCACACATTGTTATGCGAGTGATAAAGCGTTATTTTGCCCCCGATTGCTATTTTTCACGACCTTTGAAATTCGGGTTTGAAATTAAAGTCTAAAAATGCACCTATTCAAGCATATACGTTTTCTTAGATTATAAAATAAGAAATAAAAAAGTGGAAAATTCTTGTTCCAGGATCTTTTTTATTCAACTTCAGAGTGATAAAACTGGTCTTCCGAAAACAGGAAAGTTCCCCCCTTTTGCACCCCACCAAATCACTCCATTCAAATCAAATTCTATATCATATTCATTTTCTAATGTTTTTACATTTCATTGTCCCTTCTGTCAATCAAGTCAAAAACATACTAAAACAAACGGAGCAATCATATAAGGTCAACAACTAAATAAATAGGAACTATATTCGGGACAACGAATTTCGAAGGGACTATGGGGACTTAATAATGTTCCGATTTTTATTAATTTTTAGAACTGAGTCATCCGTTTTGGCGTTTTTCACACTGGAATCGCAGTTCCAAATAGTAAAGTACTGGAAGATTTTGCAAGTTAATAATTGAATTTTTAGTCTGATTTATGATGTTATAAATTGAGCATGAAGTAGTGACCTACAACAGAGTTAATTGCCGTAAAATCTTTCCAACCGGGAATTATGTAAAGCTTAAGTTGGGGGTTTTCTCGGCTTGATCCCCTTTTCAAATTGCTTGGATCCGCGCATGGCGTTTTAGTCACAAGTAAAACGTTGCGGACGGACGGACGGCCAGTCAGACAGAGGCAACAACAATATTATCCCCAAACTTACATTTAAATATCAGAGATAACAATTATCTAGCTGCAATAGCATTAATCAAAGATTTATGTAAAGTGTACTAGCTTTATAAATATTTAGCTGTAAAGCAGGGTCTTACAATTTTTTCTTGTAAACCAACTTTCAATCTAATTGCCAATTGTTCCTTACAGTCACTGCATGATACCACCTAAGGACTATTTTGATTAAGCCCAATGGTTACAGAGAAGAGATCTTTTGAATGAAAAGTTTACGACTAACGGAGAACGGACGTACGCCAAGTGATGAATAAAGCTCAACCTGGCTATAGCCAGGTGAGCTAAAAAGCTTATTTGTACTGAGTATACGGTTCATGTGTAGACATGGACTTGATGTTGTTCCTGGTTTAGAGTATTAATGCTTATTTTTGGAGATTTGAACTTATAACTTTTACATGGAACATTACACAGCTTGAGATGGCCGCGATTTGCTGTACACTTTAATATTTGTATTAAAAAACTAACAAATTTCTGAAGCTACTGCAAATTCAGTCCTTTCAGATGACCATTTCGACAACCTATGTCCCTTCAGAGCAGAACAAATCAACACATTTAGAAGGCCATAAACTGAAGCTGATAGAGAATAACCAATAGTAAATAGCACCTGACAACTGCAGCAAAACCTATACAGATGCGCAGATTGTTGCCATAAGGGCCACAAGATCGAGGCCGATTTCGGAGGATATCTAAATGAAAATCCAATATACACAAGGACAGAACTATGCACGGGAGAGATAACCCTTTGTTTTAAGCAGAATTTTCCTGAAATTAAGATATTGTAAATTTCTAAATAAAATCGGTTTCGGTCAGCAACAAAGCAGTGAATACCCTCGGGGACTACTGAAAAGTCAATCAGCATCGACCCAGTGGTAATAAAGAACATAATACCGAAGTTACTGCTAAATCAGTCTCTATAGCTAACATGTGGTCATTTCCATAAGCCGATGATTTTTGTACCTATATATCAACATTGAACACAAGCAAACTCAAAACTAGTAACAGAAAGTTTGGAGGAAAGCTAAACCTCCGAATAATTGAAATCTGAAAATACTTCATCATCAAAGGAAAAAATATTTACTTAATCATACGTCGACAAACTCTGTATAAGTGCGATGATTTCGACTTTTCATTGGTGAAATTCACGGTTTTTTGTACAGCGACTAAAAATGTTCAACAGAACAAATTAACTGTCAAAAACTTATACACCAAGGATATGTTAAACTATGTGATCAGGAAATGTAAATGACCATATGCAGAAATTAATGATTCAACCACAGCTTCATTTGTAATTATAGAAGTTTTACAGTCGTCATTATGATTTGACATATAGTTACACTTTCTTTTTCGAAAATGAGAATTACAAAAAAGAAGGGAAACGGGGAATGTGTCAAAGAGACAACGACCCAAAGGGGGAGTAATAACAACTCAAAGCCACCATAAGATCTTCAATGAACGTTGAAAAAAACCCACACCCAACGGCAGGTTGGAGTCGGCCCCTGAATAAAGAGTAATCAAGACATCATCCTAGACCCCTATAGACATAAAGTAAACGAACTAGAAAAAAGACAAGACACACAAAGGCTTTATAAATTACCTGACTTAGGACAGGCGCAAACCTGCTGCGGTGGGGTTAAACTAGTTTTATTGGGCCCCAAAAATTAACATTTTTTAGTATTTCAACATCTATTAGTATTTCGGAAAATGAGAATCAACATCTTTTAGTAGACTCTAACTTCACATTCGACTTTTCATTGACACTGGGTGTGACGGGTGCAACGAACGGAGCGTACCAATCTCGCCATTCCAGAGCACTTGAATATATGTCATATGCTTTTGTTGGCGTCACACTTTTTGTGCTCAGTTTTTTTTTTTTTTTTTTTTTTTTTGCATTCGTGTACATTATGTTTGGTTGTTTTGTCTCTCATGTTGTCTGCAATTGTGTAACATCTAAACTGCCGTGTTGCTGGATTTTTTTTTATACCAGACACCCCCCCCCCTTTTTTTGCTGCCTTTTTGTTTCGGTACTCGTTTACCGGTGTGTGATTACTGTATTTGGTAAGGTATAGAGAATAAAGTTAACATTTTTTTCCGCAGATTAAAATACTATTTAGAAAAATGTCGGATTTTTTTTCCAGAGAACGACGACGTGATTAAATTAACACTTGAATTTGGCCACACAATTCCTGCCTTTGTTTAAAAGTCTTTTACATTGTAAGTTTTAATAATAAAATGAATGCTGAAACGGCATCAAAGAATTAATGTTTTCTAGTCAGAGCAACCATGGAGAATTTTCTTAGAACACACACACACACAAAAATACACAAGTCCATAAAATTTCCGTGAGAAACAGTGGAAGGAAGTTTTGTTGTTCTCATTCAGCTTCAGTTCCCGTTCAAGCAACAAAAATACACGATCAGCCTCCGTAGCACCTGTTTGTATTAAGAATCCAGGGTTGATACCAAGGAATGAAACAAGTTGAAATTTCGGGCAGAATCAGACCGAAATTTGGTAATGTGCTAGACTCCTTGTTTAAACAATTTTTGGCGCGAAATCCGCCGATGGATTTGTGCGTAGATAAGTGCTAAAGTAGGCGAAAATCTTATAGCCCAACAGCTGTTCAATGCAAGACTTGTTGACACCGAATGAAGCAATGGAAAACTGAAACTTCAGCATATTATCTGGATTATTTCAATGTCTGGTAATTTTGTTTTTAATAATCTTCTCTTCATGTTGAAAATAAGAACCGCTTTTTATCATCGATGTTGCTAGAATTGCAGTTTTAAAATTTTATCTCTTCTCTGTTAATATTTTCATATCTACAGTACCCCTTTCTTTTTTTTTGAAATTTGAACATCAACTCTTAATAATCTAAGCATAGCACAAAATGATAATCATGTCACTTGTACGTATGCAGTCCTTTCGAATAATTTGAATATTGTTTTCATGTAAAGAAATTAAAAAGAAATGTGTTGACTGAAACAACAACAGTAGAATAGCAAAGGAACATTCTGGGACTAATATAACAAATTTGTAGCATTAAATATTTCGGGGAAAAAAAAGTGTACTGAAAAAAACGTCATGAATTGTAAAATTTCGCGGTATATTTCTAAAAAATCCAAAATTATCCAACTTTCAGAACAAAGTTTGTGTACTTTGGAATAAATTTATTTTACAAAAAATATACTTTGATTTTCAGCAATCTTTTTTCTATAAAATGGTGTACTTTGTATTAAAATCGGTTGGAAAATGTAGCTGTAAAGTGTACTAAAACTTTCCTATGTTTCAACAGAGAAATGCTAAAAAAATACGACGATTTACAGGTAAATCTGCCGAGACACCGAAATTATAAGAAATGTGAATGTTTCATATCCCTGTTATATTAGTCCCAGGAACATTATACAAAAGACACTGCAAAAACGAGGAAGCACATGAGACACCTCGACAAAAATACGAATACCAAATAAAAACACTCCCACTGCAAGTTTTTTGTTAACTTTTGTAAAAAATTAACATAGAAGGGTAATAAAAAACTTTTTTTATTGGTAGTGAGATTATAGTATTGAAGTGCTGAAGCGACAAAAGGCTTTTACATTATGACATGCCATCTTTTGATTTTTGACAAAACTAATTACTTACTTATTAATAATATTTTGTCTCAGCGTTGCAAAATATCCCCGTCGTGGACCTCAAAATTTAACATAGAGAAGCCTCGACAAGTGTTGCTGGAAAAAATATTTTTCCTAATTAATGTGCAGTTTTCTTCAAATTATCGTGCTTCAATTTAGCATTTTTATGGAGTGATGCAATTTATATTTAAAGAAGATGTCGACAAACACGATTTCCATATAGTCAAAATCCACTCATCACTCACGTGGTCAGCATTTCATAACACCTTTGGCTTGACCTACATTCCAAGGCGTGGACAGAAAACACACGTTAGAAAATAAGGATTGTAGTAAATCAGGTATAGAATGCATAGTTTCTTTGTGCATGTGAATGCATTTTTGCACAAACAATACTAACTGACTGTAGCATTTTACTGTCCCCTGTCCCAGAAAAATGCGCATGAACGGTTTGGAGAACTTAAGAAATAGCTTCGAAACGTGGAAAGCGCGATCCAAGTCCATTCGCTATTTGCATGATTTGTCAGTTTTCTATATTTTCTGTTGATAATTCCCAGCTTAACAATAATAATACCACTAGATTCAGTACTTTGCTGC
>MJUU01027600.1:4677-50148 GCA_002080025.1 Modiolus philippinarum
GACTGTCATTTGACTAAGAAAATTTGTTACATCTGAAATAACAGATACTGTGTCGTTGTCCGGTGCTGCTCCGTCAGCTAGTTTATCTACTTTAAACTTGATTAAAAAATACCCATTATACCAGTCATAAAACGAAGCCTTATCATTTATACTAAATTTGTAGCCCGTTTTTGTTTGTTGTTGACCATTTGGTGGAGACACTATAGGAGTATCTAGTAAAAAGTTATAATACTCATATCTATCACAGAACTGTGTTCCTCTAAACATTTTTTATTACTGGGTTATTATTTTTCTTTCTTATATAAAAATGATAGAGTTTATAAGCAGTGTCTTAAACAGGTTAAACAAGAGTCTTGAGCGATGGAAAAAGAGTAAAACCTATAAGATTTTTGTTTTACTTATAAAATGCTTAAACCGCAAGCAACGTAAAAATGTGAGTGAACTAAGAATCTAGCCCGTTTTACCCGTCTCAACTGTAGTGAATAACAATTGCTTATTTTCGTTAGTACCGTAGATAGTAGTTGATATGGGGAAAAGCCGCAGGTTTTCAAAAAACGTTTTTTGAAAACCTGCGGCTTTTTCCCATATCAACTACTTACATTGGCGACTCTGGACGTCTGAAAACAAAACTTTACGACAAACGTGATGAATTCGACTTTCCAATAGTGAACTTTCCGTTTTTAATCAGTAATATTACCTCTTCTCCAGCATATGGCGTGTGCATTTCACAGCTCATTCGTTATTGCCGTGCCTGTAGTTTTTACAGCGATGCTGTCAGCAGAGCGAAATTACAGTCTCACAAACTTATACATCAAGGGTATGTCCAGTCACTGTTGCAATCGTCACTACAGAAGTTTTACGGTCGTCACCACAATTTGACAGACCATTACAATGTTTCTGTTTCACAAATGATAACAGATATCTTTGGGTAGATCCAGAGTTTGTTACCGGATGGACTTACACCGACTGTGACCAAACCGGACTTTTCATTGGCAGTGTGACGGTTGCCACGCTAGGAGCAGATCACTCTTACCCTTTCGGAGCACCTGATGATACCTCAGTTTGTATAGGGTTTCACACTGCTAGTCTTTAGTTTTGTAGCGTTTTTGTTAATTTTTGTTTATTTGTTTTGTCTTTGTCATACTGTCTCAATTCGTGTTGCTTTGAATTGCCGTGATTCTGAATTAATGATTTTAGAACTCCTCCTTTCCTCGTTCTTGCTTCGGTATTTGTTTGCCGGTGTATTCCAATGTTTTGATTTTATCTCTTCCATATTGATAAATAGGTTGGCGAAATCGCGATATACGGAAAGCAAATTACAGTTACTCAGTACTATGTTATTTTAATTATATAATAAAAATTTTGATCATCAGACTTTCAAACAAGATAAAGAATAGTGATTCAATAATATAAGTAATATAAATTCTAGTGTTTCAAGCCTTTTTTTCGGTAAATTAAATCTGTAACCCCTAAATCATCACGTTTGATATCAAGCAACAAGTCGTAAGCTTTATTGTTCATAAACTTTCGGAGTGTTTTTCCACCTCCTGGAATATGAGCATATTCTACGCTCAACATTTTAATGTTTAGTTTATCAAATGGGATTGTTCTTAGAACATTCAATTCGTCCCCTTCAACATCTAAGCTAAAATAATCTATAGTTGTTCTATTCATGGCTAACATCAAAGAGTAAAGTGGAAAACATTCTATATCTACTGGATCTTTTGCAATTCTCTGCTGTTTTATCCATTTCTCTGCCTCTTTGTCACCAAGTATTCGTCCTCTGTTATATGCTTTATTGAAAGAAACCTGAAAATACCATTATTTGTAAAATTTATATCTTGCTTCATGATTTAAAAAAGACACAGGTTAAGATTAATGGGAGTAATGTTGATAGAAATTCAAACCGTACAACCTTTCGAATCAAAATTACTTATTATTGTCTCTTCAAATGTATGGGCGATGTTATCAATTACATAGAAATAGTCAGAGATTTGTCCATGAAAATACAACTATAATTCTGCTGAAAATCTTTGAGCAATATTTGGTCATTTGTTAAGATTTATTTTAAACTGCACAAAAAAAGAGACTTTAAAACTTATTCATGTAAAATGCATGAAGGCTTACTTGCAAGATATAAAACTTCTTCCCAGTGATATGATAGAGAAACAAATATTTTGGTCATTTGTAGCGATTAAGTTTAAACCGCAGAATCCAACATATTGTTATAGGTAATCAAATATTGTAAACATTCTATAATACATTGTATTGATTGTATTTATTTTGTAAGGCCTTAATATGATGCAATTTGTTTGGCCATGTTATGTAACTTGTTTACAATAAACAATGGTCAAGGTTATTACACCTTAGAACTTGTGGAATATTCTAGAATTTAAATTCAGATTTTAACACATAGATTTTTCTAGAGGTTTTCCTTACATAATCATTTTAGTCATGTGATAATTAGTTGATTAGAATGTTCTAGTTGTATCCTGTGAAGATTTTTCTGGAAAGAGTAAATGTATTTATATAAGGTAGCTGATAAGGGTTAAGTCAGTCAGTTTAATAAGTTTATACAGGATTAATTAGTTTATACAGGATCATCACGCACATCGTTTGTATTGGAAATCGACATCAATAATTGTGAATCTATTATAGTTATTTTATTAACTATTTAGTGAGGATTATAAGGAACATTCCATTGAACATTTATTGATGGAATTAAGTGAAATGTTTATTTGGATTATTATTTGGACTTCATTATTGTCAGATAAGTTATATATTGTATTTAATTTGTAAAATAATTATTTTTTTTTGTCTGATTAAAAGTTAATTTGAGCCAATTTTGTTTTATCTTTGCTGACTTCAATTTACAATTATTTATTGGTCGTTTCTGCCACATAACATGAAAAGATTCAAGAAAAACTATTCTGCAACATATGAAACTGCTTCAAAAAGGTACGATTATGTAAAATACTTTAAAAAAAAAATTGGTAACTTGCTAAGATTTACTTTAAACCACAGACTAAAAACCTCACTTCCTCACTATCACAGCATACAAGCTTCTTTGAAAGAATATGATAGTAATATATTTTTCAAAAATGAATTGTTTGGGGCATTGTAAAGATTTTGTTTAAACCACATATTTAAAAAACTGACTTTTCAAGCAAACGTATGCAAAGATACATGAGAAGCTATTTCTTTACCTTTATAAACTCCAATGAATGGATACTTTAAAGGAAAATATTTCTAAAATTTAATTGTTTTGGTCATTTGTAAAGATTTATTTTAAAACGCAGACCGACGACCTTACATTTCCTTACATTCGCAACATATAAAACTTCTTTGAAAGGATATGACAAATTAAAATATTTTAAAAAATGAATTATTATGGTCATTTGCAACAGTGTCAAAACATTTGATTTTTCTACTCTCAATACTACTCTTCCACACGATAAGGTTAAGTCGGTACTCTGTGATTTCATACATCAGAGTTTCTTTACTAGAAAGTGTTAAAGAAGATATTCATATATAGTGAGAGGTATAGGTTGGGCCTATTTGGCTAAACATTACAATGATTCACAGAAACAGTATATCGAGGAGGATGTTATCGCAATGCTTATTTTTTATTGATAACATATTTGTAGAATTTGGAGGGCAAGTTTTCCAGCAGACTATAGGGATGCCTACCTGGGACTAATTGTGCGCCACTTTTGGCAGATTTGTTTCTTTTTTCGTATGAAGCCAGTTCATTCAAGGGTTTGTTCATAAAAAAAAGACAACAAGCTAGTCAAGTTATTAAATTCAGCTTACGTTATATAGAAGATGTTCTTTCATTGAACAATCCTCAATTTAAGAACAACCTTCACCCTATATACCCAAATAAACTCAAAATTAAAGAAACCGCTGACACACCATCATCAATATCATATCTGGACCTATACCTCTACATTCTCAACTCTGTATGTCTGAAAACAAAACTGTACGACAAGCGTTATGATTTCGACTTTCCAATAGTGAACTTCCCGTTCTTGAGCAGTAATATTCCAACATCTCTGGCATATGGCGTGTACATTTCAGAACCCATTCGCCATTGCCGTGCCTGTAGTTTGCACAGCGATTTTGTCAACAGAGAAAAAGTACTGTCTCAAAAACTTATACATCTAGGGTATGTTCAATCACTGTTGCTGTTGTCACTACAGAAGTTTAACGGTCGTCACCACGATTTGACAGACCGTTACAATGTTTCTGTTTCACAAATGAGAACAGATATCTTTAGGTAGATGCAGAGTTATTAGTAGACTGACTAACACCGACTGTGACAAAACCGGACTTGACGGGTGCCACACGTGGAGCAGATCATGCTTATTCTTCCGGAGATCCCGATGATACGTCAGTTTTGTAGGGTTCACACTGCTAGTGCTTTACTTATTTGGCATTCTTGTTCATTTTTGTTTGTTTGTTTTGTCTTTGACATACTGTCTCAATTCTTGTTGTATATGAATATTGCCGTGATTTTGGATTTATGATTTTAGAATTCCCCTGACATAGTTCTTGTTTCGGTATTCGTTTGCCCATGTATTGTAAAGATGTAGTTTAAACCGCCAAATAAAAAAAAAAAACAGAGTTTCAAAAATATTTATCTATAGAGTCATGAAATCTATTTCGCATCATATATAACTCCTTCACAATGATATAAAAAAGGATTGGAAAACATAAATTATTTTGGTCATTTGTAAAGATTTTCGTTAAACAACAGACCGAAAACCTTACTACCTTTATATATCGCAACATATAAAACTTCGAAAAATATGATAAAGTAAGATATTTAAAAACATCATTCTTTTTTTGTCATTTGTAAATATTTAGTTGAAACCGCTGACTAAAAATTTTACTATTTTTGTATCGCAGCATGCAAATCTTCTTTGAAAGGATGTGATAAAGAAAAAAAAATAAAGATAATGAATTATTTTGGTCATTTGTAAAGAATTAGATTAAAATGCACCATAGAAAGCCTGACTTTCCAAGCATGTTTATGAAGAGATCCAGGAAATGCTACATATAAAACTTCTCAAAAAATAGGTATTAAACAGAAAAGCAGGATAAGCCTTTTTTATCGAATTTTAAATCAAGGAAACGGATCGAGGCTAACAAAAAATAACTTTAACACAAAGACATGAAAACGTGAAAGGTTATCCTGCATGAAGTGGAAACCATTGAAAATTGAACTCGTGAAGGAGAAAAGAGACTAAAAGTTGTTAATTATTTCACCTTCGTTGAAACGGAAAAGCTGAACAATACGACATTTGGGAAATTCATCCAAATTGAGACACCCTAAAATGTGTTTTGAATATGGTTGCTTATTCAAACAAATGTAATGAATATATGTAAAGTCTCTTATCCCGACCAATTAAACAGAATATATCTAAATAAGATACATTTGTATATTCGATCAAAAAATGAAGTGAAAAACTTAATTCAAAAGCATTTTCTGGAAAACATGTTATGAATGTTATGAATGTTTTCGATTTTAGGCGAGGGAATATAATATTTAACATTTTTAATATAATTTAATGTATTGGCATTCTACAGACGTTTGTTTCGTATTTGGTTATTCAAATAGAAGCTTCGTAGACATATCAGCTTTTGTGAAAAATGGAATCTAATTTTGAAAAGCTCGTTTTAAATAGTAATCCTCAAGACAGCTTTCAAGTGCACTTGAAATTGAAGTGAACGCGGAAAAAGTTGTCATGGAAAAGCTACCTATTCCAAAAAAAGTGAAATTCTCGACAGCTAAGAGAACGCAAAGTGCACTTCAAATTAAGTTCACTTCAGCTGCACTTTTTGGAACTATGCGTCTGCACCCATCTGTACTGCAGTTCCGACGTAGACATATTGAGAAGAGCTCACTTAACTTTTAGACAAATGTTCCTAGCCTTGCAATTGATCAGATACCTATCGGCAACAGAAGGACGAGAGCGTTCAGATATATGTATCAGAGTTTAACGAAACATTCTGAACAGCTGTTTACACTGCTAAAGTGCTCAAACACTCAACCAATCACCGTCATGATTATCAGTGAATTGTATCAATGCAGCCAGAAAACGACATTCTACAGAATCAATTATTGATCAAATGAAATGTACTGCCATCGAGATGAATCTACATTTCACTGCTTCTTTCCGAAATCAATAACAAGTTACTCTTTACCTTGTATAAAACCTGTGTCGAATCCCATCAACAAACACCAATTGAACACACCGATGGGCAACGAGCCCTGACTGGAACTTGGATAACAGACGAAATGAAGAAAGCTTTGGAAAAAAAGGATATATAATCGAACAGATAGACGAAGCTTGACGCTTGACGGAACAATAAGACCAAAAGATTAAGGCTGGATCGCTTTTGACTTTTTTAAAAAAAGAAGCAGGAAGCAAGTGGGTGGCTGAGGAGCATAAATGGAGGTATATCTGAGAGTACCAGGAAAAGGGATGGGGCATTCTTCTATATTACAGTAATATCAAGAAGAACCCAGGACTGAGAGTTTTTGACCAAGTTGATGTAAAACGGCTCCTTGAATAAATTCGCTTAAAGATCTAACCTTCCCCAAATCGCATACGGTTGTGACCCTACATAATACTTCGGTATCATAACCAGCGATCAGATTATTGTCATGGTAAGCAATTTCATCAGCGATGAAATGGTGGAGATAAGCTCCCAGGATAAAGGCGAGTTCGTCGAAGAGTCTGGAAGTACCATTGTGGTTATTGCTGCTTACACTACCACTATTGACAAATATTTTGACTGCTTACACCAGAGTCAGTCGTTTTTGGACTGAAAAAGTCTGAACAACATTGAGAATGACTGAGCTTTGTTGATTCAACACTGATCAGTCTTTTTAAACACTAGTTTTGACTGAAAAAGTCTGATCAGAGTTGAACCAACTCACTTCAGTCAATATCAGTCATTATCTGTGTTGTTAAAGTCTGTGCAGTGTTGAGCCAACAATGGTTAGTCATTCTAAACACTACCTGTGTTGTAAATGACTGATTTTTGTTTAGAATGTCTGTCCAGTATTGAGTCAACGCTGACCAGTCATTCTAAACGCTACCTGTGTTGTAAAAGACTGATATGTGTTGAAAATGACTGACCATCATTTACTCAACGTTGGACAGACATTTTCAACACGGGTCAGTCTTTTACAGCACAGGTGGTGTTCTGAACGACTGATCAGCGTTGATTCAACACTGGACAGACATTCTCAACAGATATCAGACTTTTACAACACAATTAGTGTTGAGAATGACTGATCAGGGTTGACTATACGATGGACAGACCTTTACAACTCGGATCAGCCATTTAAAACAGACGTAAATATTTTTATTCATTTAGTTAATAAAGGACAAGGTATGATAAGCAATGGTAATTTGCCCCCTCGTTTTGCTAATTCATTAGCTATCGTTTATGCATATTAAATTTATATATTTGTAATCTCGAGGTCTTCCTCTTTCAGCCTGTCAACACAATTCGATTCGACTCATGGCTATATTCCTGAACGGAACACACGAAAAAACGTTTTCTACCCGAATGCACGTCTTTTCGCATCGTTTTCAGATGAAAAAAGTCAAAAGGGGAGCGTGCACCAAAACGATGTCTTCCTCAAATATATATCTATTAATGATAAAAATGTATGCAAAATCTTTACCTGGTGCATGCTCCCCTTTGCAGTTTATTTCTGATTTTGTCCAATTTTAGAGGTTGTCAATTTTGTTTACATATGTTATAAAATAACGCCAAGTACGGTGCAGACCTGCTCATGAATGACGGAAATACGGCGTGTCGACTTTTTCGTGATTGGACATCGTAACAAAAAAAAAAAAAAAATACAACCAAATCGGCACGGGGTTTATTTGAGTACAATTTAGCAAAGGATATTATATGATGGAATTTTAACGAATTGTCCTTATTAGACAACGTGTAGTGAAAAGGGGGAGGTCGAAGCTGCTGGATCCAGATAAGAAAATGAATTTTAATGAATAAAATTATAATTCTGTTTGATATTGTGTTACAATGACTTAACCTAATTCTGCATTCTAAATATCATTTGAAAAGATGGATTTGAATTGTTCAATATTCTGAGACGGCAAGCCAGTTCATTATTCAATATTTTGATATTAAAAGCAATGCTCCATATTTTCGAAAAAAATGATTTGCACATTTGCTAAATATAATTCTATTGGCAATTATTTATTTTTACACACCATGGACACCAATAATAATTTTGAAATATAATTTACCGGTTTTGATTGGAGACTGCACTGGCACATTGACAAGTTGACGGGAACCGTATACTGAAATCGGACGTACTTGTCCTTTTTCTTACCGGAGTATGTGATGTACATTTGACACTTTTAAAGTGTGTCGTCTTGTCTTAATTGGTGAACAGTTTGATTTTCACTAGGCTTAGGCTTACATAGTTTTATACTTGTAAATGTTCAGAGAATAAGTCATAGAATGACATTAAGAATTTATCGTTTTTAGGAACGCACTTTTCAGGTCACACTCCATTGGTGATCAGATAATTTCTTATATTACGGCATGTTTGATGATACAGACATTATAAGTCGATGCAAATTACAGGAAATTGTAAGACTGGTGCCAGTGCTCGGCAGATATCTTTGAATGAATTTCCCACCAGAACTATCATTGAAATGTGAATTGTGAGCTGTGGCCCAATCTGGCTGTCATTTTGGATAATGTACGAATAAGACCTTGTACAACACATTAAACAGAAACAACCATAGAGTTGTCACCATCTTGGGAACTTTTTAAAGTATTATCCTAACTCACACAAATAATAAAGTTTTTTTTTTATATTTAATTATGATATGTATTGCAGTGATATTCCTGACTATATCTATAATGCTTATTTTTGTATAAAAAACTGATAAGCAACAGATGAATATAGTTTTTACCCTTAAGTATTTCAGTAATACATGTAATATAATAATTTATACTTCTTCATGGCTGCAGCAGTGAAACAAATTCCTATGTTTTAACAAAATCGTCTGCTTGTTCTTATTTTTGTTCACAAATGCAATAGAAATCCAAGACAACCAGTAAAAATACGGAAAAAATAGCAGTAGAAATCGTGTTCTTGAATGACAACAATACCCGTGGGACAGAGAGAGAACAGAATGATAACAAGATTTTTTATTCGCATTCCAAATCAGAGTAAATCCTAGGTGAATTTTTTTTATCCTTGCTTCTACATGTTTTGTTTTTCTCTGATCTCTTAAAAAACGTTATAATATAAGACAAAATTGCATTTTTAGCAAACTACAAAGGAACCTAAGAACTGATGAAATCCCGATTCCCGGTGTATTTATTTCCGGAAATCCCGGGCTTAAATTATTTATTTCCCGAATTCCGAGCTTAGAAACGTCCAATCCCGGTTCTTGAGAAGGTCCCCACCCTCAGTTATTTAAAAAAATGCTATTTAATGTTTCAATGCATTCCCCTGGCCATTGGGGTCAAGAACTGTTCTAGGCTTGAAACCCACTGGGGGACCCACTGGTGCAGTTTTACAGTCCTTGTATCAGTAGCCGTTACTTATTGATGGATTGTTGACTGATTGATGACCGATTTTTGACTGATTGGTGACTGCTTTTTCACTGATCGATGACGGATCCATGAATAACGGATTTGTACGTATTTTACGGATGTAAACGTATTTTACTGATCGCATTCGTCAATTACGTGTTGTATCAATCAGTAAATCACGTATGACGGATACGTAAATATTTGGAATTTAAGGCAAAACGAATAAGAATGATATTATTCTCGTGTGTTTCCAAATTGTTAGATATATCTTTTTCGAATATAAAGAAACAGTTTGATTGAATTACGAATGCTGTATTTTGTTTCAATTTAAATCGTTTACATGTATTTGTGAATGAGAACTGGATATCTAAACTGCATAATACAAGTATGCGTTTTAGACTTGATCTTTGCAAATGACGAAAACAATATGTTTTTGCAAATTTTATTCATCATATTCTTTCAAAGGTGTTTTATATTTTGCACAACATAATTTTAATGAATTTTGACATATTTAAGTCTTCAAAAGTTAGATTTTAGTGTCCGGTTTAAAGTCTGTCTATAAAAATGACCAAAACAATTTAAATATTTTGAAAACTTTATTCATCATGTCCTTTCGAAGGAGTTTAACTTTGTCGAAACTCAATTTTAATTAATTTTAACATATTTAAGGCTTGAAAGGTTAGATTTTCAGAGTGCAGTTTAAAATCTGTCTATGGAAATGACCAAAGCAATTTAATTTTTTTTGAAAATTTTACTTCATACAATCCTTTCGAAGGAGTTTTTTATTTTGCGAATCACAATTTTAATCAATTTTAGCATATTTAAGGGTTGACAAGTTAGATTTTAGGGTGCGGTTTAAACTCAGTCTATAAAAATTGTCAAAACAATTTAATTTTTTTAAAATTTTATTCATTATATTCTTTCGAAGGAGTGTTTTTATTTTGCAACACACAATTTCAATGAATTTTAGCATACTTAAGGGTTGGAAAGTCCGATTCTTAGTGTGCGGTTTAAACTCTGTCTATAAAAATTACCAAAACAATTGAAATATTTTAAAAAATCTTATTCATCATATCCTTTCGAAGGAGTTTTATCTTTTGCGAAACACAATTTTAATGAATTTAAACATATATAAGGCTTGAAAAGTTAGATTTTTAGTTTGTGGTTTAAACTCTGTCTATAAAAATGACCTAAACAATTTAGTTTTTTTTCCTGTCGAAGATTTTTTTTATTTCATGAATCACAATTTAAATGAATTTTAGCATATTCAGTGTTTGAAAAGAAGGATTTCCCAGTCTTTCGTGCATCATTTATTTTGTTTTGTTTTTTTTTTTCTTTGTCATTCCATTTTTTGTTTCGCTCTTAGTTGCATTCCTGTTATTGTCTAACAATTAACTTTAAACCACTTGTAAAATTATTTTAATATTGTCTTTTTTTTAACAAATTGAATTTGTCTATTTTCGACGATTGGTCAAATCAGATGTGCTTCCAAATTTTAATGCATTCGAGCAAATTGTATTATATACTGTGCATTCCCTAACGTACAAGCAGAAACATCAAGTAAATATAATATTAACCTTAACGTACGGATTAAATATACCTAGGGTTTTATAATATTTTTTTTTTATATATTTCAGTTCTAAATGAAACGAAATTATCATTTCGCAAAATGTATTTACTTGAAAGATGACGTAAGGCTATCAATCAGTCATTTACGGATAGGACCGATCAGTCATCCGTCAGTCACGTAATTTACGTATTGTATCCGTCAAATACGTGAATTACTTTTCATATCTGTCAGACTTTGACTGATTGTTGACTGATCGATCACTGATCGATGACTGATCGTTGACGGCTGACAGATCGCTTAATGATCGCTCTTTTAGTAACGGCTACTGAAGCAAAGACTGTAAGGGATACATGTGTTTTTTTTCTGGTTCTGCACCTGAGTATGGATAGGTTCTGCATCATGGTAGGGATAATATTTCAGTAACATATTCAGTATATGCTACTGACCGTACTAAAAATTATTAGCAAAATATGTTTTAAAAGGCCCACCGATTTTGTCAACAGCTCATACATATAATCATATACTCTATATATATAGTTTTTGGACATTTCTGATTGTTAGAATTTGTTAGTACATTATCCCTATAGTTGACCCCCGATGTTCAAAAACGAACACACAACCCCAAATATATGAATAAGGATAATGAGATACTAGTTATACTTTTTTTACATGGACCCCCCTCCAAAAAAAATGCGTGTATCAAAAACAGTTACGTAAGGAATTTATATTATTACTATATTTTTGTTCTTCATTTTAAATGCCTTTTAATATTTTTTCTTTATAGATATGTGTAGAATGTTTGCTTTTTATAACAGGGAAAGTTAATACAGTATGTAATTTTAATAAGGGTCTAAAAGGGGGATTAGATTCAATATCGTAATCTCAGAACATAGCATATTTTATACAAGTGACATTTCTGTTTGTACTTATTAATGACGCTTCACGATCACCAAAAAAAAAAAAAAAAAAAAATAAGAAAGATTGTTGTATGTCGTATGCAATTTGTACAAAAATGACCCTCTTTAATACCCTCTTTAGCTGCAATACATTATTGATTTACGGACTTCCCACAAGGTAATTGTCCATTATTTCTGAGAAATTACTTCGTAAAACTTCCAGTATACTATGAATCAACAACATATCAAGGACATGGTATCCATATCTTTGAGTTTTGTCTAAAATATAAGAATAGACCCATAATATCATATATGAATATAAGAAAGGCGTTCTTAGAATAATTGTGAAATGATGATAGTTGACTCAGTTTCAAGTCCAAGCCAAAACTCTACGGTTAGGACATGCGGACTTGAAATGATTTAGAACCAGTCCACATACAGAATGCAAACCCCTTCTTCATCAGGCATACATGTGTATTCCGCTTAAACATTTGCCAGGGACCGTCTTGTACTTACTCATTGTTGAAGGCCTCTTTTTTACTTCAAGATGAAGAACAATAATGAAAGCATTGGTCCATTTGGTAAGGGATTTTGTCCCATAAACATTTACTCCATACCCCTTTTTTGTATATGTGAGAACAAAGAGGTGTAGTATTAAGCCGTGAATTTTGTTCTTGTATGTATGTATGCCATTTTTTTTCTCAACATTTGTTCAAATTTTGTCGAAAATCATGTAAGGTAATCTCTGGTGTGTGTACTTTTGAGGAATAAAATCAATATATTACACACTTGTATATTTTCTCACATATCAGCACCCGAAACATGGCTGTAAATATCCTCTTGTGTTCATTTAAGCCCCTTAACAGTGTTTGGGAAAATGGTACTACTCGGAGGAAACTGAGAACCAAAACCAATTTTTTGTTGCGGTGTGTAAAAATTTGCCCTTCCAAATGGCTGTTCATTTATTTTGGTTCTGGTGGTGCTATATAAAGAATCTGACAAAAGACCTTCAAAAAATTTAAAAATTGTATTCAAGGGCATGTGAATATGAATATTTTTTGTGATGATAGTGTACAACAGATGACCTTCTAAAACAGTTTTGGAGAAGATTTGATGCATTTGCGAAATCGGTTAGATGAAGGAAATAAATCCACGGGAAACTCGCAATTCCTCTTTTATCAATAATAAAGCAATAAATTGACCTTGAAGTTAAAGTTCAGGGTAACGGTTAATCACCTATGATTAGTGCTAAACACTTTTTCTTCAAATTAAGTATTCTGCAGCTAAATATTTAATTCTAACTCAAAAGACAAAAGTAATACTAGTCCGGACTTGATTTCTTATGGGCAGACAAACACTTCAATGGACGGATGGATCGCTAAAGGGAGCCCCGAAGGACAGGCCCTTATTTTATTTATTGATATGTGTTAATGTATTTGATTATAATACATGCTTTAAACATTTTCATCTGCACTGAAGAGACATAAGTTGTCGAAATGCGCATATGCAGAATTTAAATTCACAGTAACTTCGGTATTTAGTTATTTTTTACCACTGGGTCGATGGCACTGCTGGTGGACTGTTAGTACCCGACGGCATTCACCAGCCAAGTAGTCAGTACTTTTGTGCTGACCCGAAAGCCGATTCTATTTGAAACCTTACAATATCTATTTTTTTTTTAATTTTGTTGAAATCTAAGGAGTATCTCCCTCATGCAAAGCTCTGTCCTTAGCTTATTTTGGCTTTCTATTTAGATCATATTGGTTATTTGTTCTCTATCAGTTTTTAAACATCTTTGAGGTCATGGTCTTCCAAACATTTAAATTTTATCTGCACTGAAGAGACATAAGTTGTCGAAATGCGCATATGCAGAATTTAAACCCACAGTAACTTCGGTATTTAGTTATTTCAATCAGCAATGGTATGACTTTGATATTCTTAATCGCTCAAAATGTCGAAATCTACTAATTTTGATATTGCGTTGCTATGGAACTAACCAGTTGCCATGGCAACCGTTACATCATAGACAGTTTCAAGATCTGGCAGTTTTGTTGGTCTCAACATCCAGAGTTTATACACACGTAAGAATCACAGGGATATATTTAAAAAATACCTTGTATGCATATTTTATAGTAATATTACAATATATAGATTGTTGTAAGTATATGGTTGCTAGGCAACGCCAATGATGCATGAAACTTATAAATATTTGCATTTTGGAAATATAATAGATATTGCCTATCAGATATATCGATATGAAGATATTCTGTGAGCGGGCAGAAAACAGCCCTTATCATACCTTGTCCTTTATATGTTTTATCTATTTTAATTTATTATTATTTTAAATTATTTATCAATTTTTTAATTTATATTTTTTTATTAATTTAGTATTTTTTTTTATTTGTATTTTCAATTTTTCGTTTAATATAATTTATTTATATTTGTTTGTTTGTTTGTTTTTTTACATTCCTGAACTTTTCTGTTCATTCATTCAGCTATCTATTTTTATATATTTTTGCATTAATGTATTGGCAAACTGAAATCGAAAACATGAATATACATTTAAACCCACCAGACCACACCGACGACCTGGAATATTTTTGTGAGTATCGCGTAAATGATCGTGTAAATTAAATTTGTGCAAAGGAGTAGAGCCACAAAGGACCAAAAATGGCCCATGATTTTGACCAAAATTTAATTGTCACATATTAATGTTAATTAGTCACCATTTCCATCCATATGTATCGAACGTTTCGTATGTGTTTCGTACTCGCATTTCGATGACGTCATAATGGGTTATGACGTTTGCCGTTTACGCAAGTATGGAGATTTTGAGGAAAATCGGTATATTTCCAACATATTTTCTCAAATTTCAGTTTGGCCGCACCCGTCGACCAAAATAGTTTTATCTTCAATGAATGGAAAAACAATAATAAAGGTAAATTCCAATAAGTATATTTTGGTCGAAGGCTACGGCCACTTCGAAAATTTAACTTTTTGCAACTTCCATGAACGGCGGAACACACAAGAAAGTAAATTTTTGAACATTGTATTAGTCGTTTAACCGAAAACTCCAGATTGATAGCATCTAATAAGATGTGTTTATTTCTTCAAAATACGAAGCGTCAAATGATTGAATGAAACTCATGTCTGAAATGCGGTTTTTAAAGAAATCTATCTGCGTTTTTATGTATCCTCCTGCTCTAAGGTAGGCGTGTAATGAATAACACTTGTCTCCTGCATGTTTTCATTTTTCCTGTTTACCAACTTAGTGCATTCTTGGTGCATTTTTTTGATAATGTATATGGTAATATGGAACCATTTTGTCACGCTTTTCAGTGTAACTATATTACACTACATGTATACACTTGTGTACATAGTATAATTTCGAGTGACTGTGTGTTTAACAAATTAAATTTGGTTATGCAATATGGGAACGATCGAACCGAGCTTATGTGTGCAGAAATTCCGAGACTGAATAAATAAAATATAGATTACATATTTAAAGGCAAATGGAATCTAACATTTACTAATACAAAATACAAAATATGTATGTGGTCTATTACGGGCGAAAGAATGCACAACTTGCATAAGTTCCAGTTAGTATTAATTGTCAGTTACCGGCTCAGAGTAGAATTGGAATATATGGAATGTCTAGAAAAAAATCTGTATCTTTTGCACTAACCACTGCTGGATAGACTGAAACAACACAACTGTCTAAAAACCACAATGAAATACTGCCAAAAATTGTTAATTTCGAAGTAAATGAAATGCCGTATTAAATATGCCTTTGGCAGTTTTAATTTTCACTCTTAAAAAAAAACAAAAAAAACACCACATGATAATGTTTTTAATATAAGTGCATCATTTTCAACTTGTACATTCTCGTCTTGATGTTTCCACAAATCCGCTAGACCGATTCTGAAGATACTTGGTCATTACTGGTTTCTAACGGATATACTGTCGACAGCTAAAAAATCAAGAAACATAGAAATAGTGGGTACGATACTGGTTTTGTCAGGAGACAGTATAATTTCCAGCAGGAGCCGAAACCGCGAGCATTTTCAGACTACCAATTTCTAGTATATTGTGTCTCTCATTTTTGTCTCAAGTTTGTTGTCATTCTGTTAATCATCTTCCAAGTTCTTCGGGTTTTATACTTTATTTTCATTCTCATCAATTTCCAGAAAGTAAGGGACATGGTTTGGTATAAATTTAATCTCCGCCATGCGGATTTTAAGTCGTATTTCAAATTGATGCAACATGACAGAATGTCTATAATAAAGTATCATTTGTTTATCGATTTTAAACAATTTTTTGTCGTGTAGTTTTAATTTTTATAATGGTTTTTATTATAAATCTATGCGTTCACTAGTGTCAGACATAGAAACAATTGATAAGGCCTTGTTCAGATTAAGCAGTGTCAATTATAAAACTAAGATACCCAAATCAAACCAATGTAGGTGCACTGTATTAATGTCATAGGATTAGAGACTATAAAATACATCTAGAAGACCTGAATTCTGATTTAAGCATACCTTTAACTTTAAACTAGCTCCTAAGAAAACCGTTTATACATAACTTTACGAATTAAAGCCAGATTTTCAAAATTTTCATGCAGAATTTAAAATTCGATATTATTATGGTTTTCATGAACAAATGCAAATGTAGCCAAAAGGTAGAGGAAAAACTAAATGTATAATAGTTGATGACAATTGTAACTGTTTCCCAATAATAAGAGAAACTGATAATGACGATATATATAGCAACAGTCAATTTTGAAGTTCATTGTTCAATTTTTAATGTACTGCGAAAATTGGTAAATCCCGTACTCAAATATTTTTCTGTTCTTTGAAACTAATTTACTTCGGCTAATATGTAATTTTGATCATTTTTGTTGATGATGTGGTTTACAGCTGGACAGTACTGTCATTCCAAATGAAGCGGGTAACTTCCGTAGCACATATTAATGCAATGTATAAGCTTTGACACTACCTACAAACAATTCTCAAAAACTAAAATTTTAGTGTTTATCCCAAGTTAATAATAGTTTATTGCATTGAAATACAATATGATTTTGCATCAGTCATACCAATTGAAATATACCTTTCTTTACCGCAGAAATTTATGACAGCATGGTAGATATACACATACAAAACGCAACTTTTAACATTAGAATATCTGAAATAAGTATATATACGTTTATGAAAACTAGAAAAAGGTGATCTGCTCATCACAAAAGGAACCAGCGCCCATCGGCTATCCTAGTATTTGCAAGAATTTTCTCACAAAGCTAAGTGAAGTTATCATCCGGAATCCATAAAATTTAGATTTTGTCTAAATCAAGGGCAATAATTCTGGAACGCAAAATCTGATCACGGTAAAAATCAAACTTGACCTTTATTTTATAAATAGAAACATTATCTCAAAATATTAAAACTTCCCTTCCGGGTATCCGGAAACGAAAGTGTGACTGACAGACGGACGGACAAAAGGATTCTATATACCCCTTCTTTTAAGGCGAAGGTATAAAAAGAGTATAGATGGATATAAAAGCTAGCATACATCACATGAAAAGATTTGTCTTATGAAAGTACGCATGTCTACTAAAATATTAAATTCGTTTTATCACTCAGGTTGTCAATACTAATTTTGGCATAATGTTCACATCTTTGAATTTGAAAACAGTTGACATCTAACAAGGAAATGAAAAGCATCCTCATAAGGATCACCACAGGGGCAATCTTGGTAGTGGTAGTTTGAAATATAAATGGTTGCCATGGTGGTTTTCAGAGCACTACATTAATGTCTCTATCTGGCGTGAAGTATATTTAGTTTTCTGTAATCCGCATTAATAATTATTTTGTGCTGAAATCAAAATTGATTTGAAGTTTTGCTTTAGCAACGAAAGTAAACAATACCTTCAGTTTTCATGGCTTAAGTTACTCCAAAGGTTTAAAAGTGTTTACAGTAGACGGCATGAAGGATTTTTCGTTAACATTTAGTCTGCATATTGATATGACATTTATAATTATCATTATTTCTGAGCGTGTATTGGTTTACAGAGAACGTTAGCGGAGTATAGAGATTTGCACCAGAAAGATTCTCATTAGTTTTAAACATAATTTACAAAAAAAGGTATAAATATACATGTATATATATTGCATGTTTCCAAATAAAATTGGTTTTTCGTACCAGGACCGAAATCAAAATACTGAAAGTGTTTGCAGGTGGAAAAGTTACACATCCGCTTCTTTTACAACCTTTGTGTTAATTTGGTAAAGAACTTTTTTATTGCGAAATACAAAGTTTGGTTGCTTTCCTATGAGCTGAGACAATTTTTTTCATGATTGCCATTGCATTCACTACACTTAAATGTATTGTTCAAGTTTTTGATCATAATGCCTTCAGTCGGCATGCATTGTTTGGGAGATTATTAATCACAATGCAGCCGAAGATTTTCTTTTCCTCAACTTTCTCCGTTTTCATGGCAACAATACGTGGTCTAACATGATATTTATGCTTGAACTGGACTTTAACTTAATTGTGAAATTTTCTGACATTTCTATCAATTCTTTTATTATTATACCTTTGCACATGATTTTGTATATGCTTTAATAACATATTGAATACACAAAGGGGTTTGACACAACATTGCCCGTTGCTATGGTTACGGTACAATAGTTGTATCGGAATCGACTTACTAGACCAAAGTGTTAGTAAACTTTTTGATCCACTTTGGTTATTCTGCATGCTGGTAGCACTTTGAATGCAAAAAAAAATATGTTTTTTTTTTTCACAAGATTGCTTGTTGCTATGGCAACATTATGACAATCGTCAAGAATTCTACCACTTCACTTGCTTTTAAATCATTTGTAAACATTTTACCCATTTTTAGTCAATCATCATGCATGTTTTGCGAGAAAATATTTATGAAATAACATCTTTAATAAGCATTCTATACATTTTTGGGTAATAAAATAGCAGTTACTATAGCAACGAGAGAACAAATAACATAAAGATTTGTCATTTATGTTCGAAACAATTGAAATGCATTGTATGTAGCAAAATATTCGATGTATGTAGTTTTATAGCAGTTGAATTAAATGGAAAGAAGAGAATTCAAGGTGAAGATGCAAACTATAAAAAAGTCGTTGCCATAGCAACATAGTATGTTCATTTTGGAGATTGAAGTAATTTTTGTGCAAATAATAGTGTTCTCTATAGAAAACACAAATACTGTCAAGATCTGATATTAGGCCGATTTTTGCCCTTCGTGGCTCTACTCCTTTTGTGAAATCCCGTTCTTTGTCACGTTTCATCAGAACAAAATTCAAAAGTTATTCGATTTTTATTTTCGTTATATTCTTGATGAATATCACGCAAAAAAGAAAAAAAAAATACCTTTTGAACAATGACTAAGTCCGTTAAGAAATAAATGTTAACACACAAATTCGAACGAAATCATAATCACGTAAAATACATTTTTTTTCTTTACCAATTCAAAAAATCTGCAATCTACACTTTTTTATTGCATTATAGAGCCATTATGTTCATGCACTCGGTCTCAACCCTTCATGGGTTTATGTGACCGTGTACACGTTTATCTGTCTTATATCCATAAGGCTGATTGTGAGAATTAAAGGTCCGTACACAACGCCTTTTTATTTTGGCATAATTGGATATTTTATGCCATTTTCAAACTTTGTTTCCGCCTATGATATATTTATAATGGCTAAGTTTGGTCCTGTTATATTTCCATTTTGTTTATTGGTTGATCTGGTAGACAATTAACATTTAATAATCAACTACGGTTGTGTATTGCCAATATATCTCCATTGTAGCAGAGACATCTAAAATGTATACTTGTAACTTAAGGTAGTTGCAACCTTTGAAAGACAGTAATGGGAGTCTGAGATCAGTAGAACGTAATGAAAGGTTGACAATAAACAGGAACTAGAGGCTCAGAGCCTGAACCTGTATCGCTCACCTGACAAAATGCTTCTATGCCATGCATGACCAAAAAGATGTATTTTACCAATGAGGTATAATGTTAAGCTATGTTCTCCATTGGCACATGTGTTTTTAGTCTGATCCTATTGAAATGAGTAATCTTTGCAAAGGACCTCCATTCTGTCTGGCGTCATTGTTTTTGTGTCTAACGTCATTGTTTTCTGTGTTCTCGTTTTTGCCCTGTCTTTGGACTTCGATTTTTGTGAATTTCACCCCTTTGTTCCTTCGGTATTCTACTGCCGTTGTTCCATCACAGTTTAGTAAAATTTGCTTGAATAGTTTCAGAGAAGATAATGAAAAGTATAGTTTTCACATACCGCCCTACGATGTTGAACTATGTTCTGCACTGGAGGCCATGTTTTTGTTGGATCGAAATGAAATGAGCAAATTTTGTAAAGTACCTTCTGTACATCATTCCTGTAAATTTGGTTGAATTTGCTTCAGCGGCAGGGTACATTACCTGGAAATCGATTGACTGGAAATGTATTTTCGGTACATTGGTACCGATATATACCGTATGGTATATATTTCGATAAAATAACCTACCCAGCAGTTTAATTTAATATTTAGTTACAATTTGATATAAAAATTAAATAAAAATAATTTGTTTTACTATACAAATTCGTGACTGGAAAAAATATGGTATCGCAAAAAACGGACTACACACAATGCCCGGCAAATTATATAATTGCTATTATTTCATGTTTCTATATTTTTCAGTCAAAAAAGTTTATAGTCATTGAAAAGCTGTCATTATAAGAATTTTGAAAATGTAAAAGATTTGTAATTTGCGTAAATATAACACTGCTTAAACGTGCCTGGAAATATCAGATTGAGCGAAAATCGTAAGCGAGCTTGTTGTGCGGAAATTTATACATCTCAGTCTAATTCTTTGTGACATTTCTGTCAAATATTGAATATACCATGAGAAACTTCTGGAAATTAAGCATATGAAGATATTTAATTTTTATAATTTTGGTGCATACAACTCTGCTAGATCGTCCCTGGAAAATCAGGTACATACCGTGAATAACATCAAGATGGCGGAAATGATAGCACACTATACCTTGTACTACTAAAATCAGTTTTATAAATAGAGAATGGGTATTCTGTGAAAAATATGAAGTTAAATCAGCTTTATGTACCATTAAGTTTGAAGCAATCTTGATTGTGTGTGAAATTTCATATTTAAGATAGCATGAACAGGCATACACTTTATTTTTTTATTGAAACTTTATGAAAATAGGAGTTTATAGAGAGTAAAAAAAAAGAAAGAAGAAAAACACTTTAATGCCCGAATATATGAAAATAAAAAGATTTAACACAATAGAAATGGTACATTTTAATGACATGTTTTTTTAAATATATCTCTATATATTGTAATCACTAATTAAACCTAATTAGTATCGCACGTGTCATATCAAGTTGAACAAGTTCACAACTCAGGAAATCGTTATGATAACAATTAATTAGAGTTCAATAGTAAAGTGCCATGTAGAATCATCAAAGTGTCACAGCTTGGGAAATAAATTTTGTAAGAAAAAAGACACAAAAGTAATAAAGTGGTGTTTTTTTTAACAAAATAACCATTGAAATGCAACAATATTTAGTATTTTTTCAAACGAAATAAGTGTAGGCGTTTTTTGTTTTTTTGTTTTTGTTTGTTTTTGTTTTTGTTTTTTTTGTTTTTGTATTTAATTTGGGTATCAGTTGCGATATTTTTAGTGTTTGTAATAAACTTCAACCTTGAAAGTACACAGACATTAAGATTGTTTATATGAGACTGTACATATAAATGATATACACTGTCTGTAATTTTTTTTATTGATTTATTTTTATTTGTAAAAGAACTATTTATCATCTCTTTATATAATTAATTACAGGTAAAAATACCAAATTTGATAAAATAATATTATGTTCACAGTATTAATAATCGTAAATATGTTCAAGATTGCAATTAATCAAGACAGAGTTCAAGATTACAGTTAATAAGGATAAATAGTTCGAGATCGACTTCAAATAGCATTACAAGATTCCAGATTGCAATTAAGTTAAAAAAAAACTTTACTCACACATTTACAATAATCATGATTGGACATTTACCTGTGTTTCAATCATTTCTCATTTGCTCGTAAAAGAGATAACATCGTATTGCTATACTGCATGCCATTTGTAGCAGTTAAAACTTACGTACTTAGTACTTTTTACTTAAAACACATTGCTTGTAAAAAGCTTAATACAATTGTACAGAATACAGTCGCACAAATAACGATAAACCACTGCGACATTAGCAGTTCTGCTAAAACATACATGTAATATAATAACATATAGGATCCCAAGTGATCTGTATAAAATGGATAATGATAGCAGCAGGCTATCTTCTAACTTAACGGCAATAACTGTACTTTTTTATAGATAAGATTTGAATCTTATAGTGCTCTTAAATATTAGTGCTTAATGCATAGTTATATATATATACGTAGTGCTTTGAAAGTATACTTACATATTAGTGCTGATAATTAAGTTTATATATTATTAGCATATTACTGCAAGTCTTAGTGCTTTTATTTCACATAGTGCTTATTTTATTTTTATATAATTATGGAGTTCTCTAATGGTAGTCTTTCTGACTTTCCTCCATTGATCAGTCAAAATGATTCAAAATGTTCCACAAATAAAAAATCTACACAGATCGGAGGTGGTGGTATTCCCTTACCATATGATAACGCCGATACAGAATTGCCTAAAGATAAAATTATTGAGATTCTGAAAAATCCTGATCCTAATAGGGTATCACGTCTGCCTCCAGTAAAACCAAAAGGAGGGAATATGTTTGTATTTTCATCAAACAACATAGATGACTGGAAGTGTGACAAGTACTTGTGGGTAAAAGATGGCATGTACCCCAAAATAGTGACAGAGAATACACAATTTGTCAAGAGGTATTACAAAATCAGACTTCCAGGTTACGTGATGAAAGGATTCAGAAAAAGGCCTGTGACATCAACTTCTTTTGAAAGAGTCGCTTATTGGATACCTTCAAATCCATCAACCATACTTATTCATTACATTGGTGATGAAACTATATACAAACCAATACGTCATGAAAACCGTCAGCATGAGAATGAACACAAAAGAACCGATGCCATCTGTACTAGAAAAGGCATCAGAAAAGAAATATTCCTTGTAGGTATGGCTAGGAGCTCTACATTTTTCAATTCAAAATTAAAACATATATCTATATTTATCCAGGGTTTATAGGACGAAGTTATGTCGATCATTTTTTGTTTCCATCCTCCATCTTTGACAACTGTAGCAGAAATATATTTCTTTTTGCTGCATTTTGAACCTTTGAATATTATTAATTTTTAATTGTAACTTTCTCACGCCGCGCAATGGTTATTTCAGACAAAAATTTGGTAAAGAATGAGGAAATTGGTGATATATCATTTCCTGTCAACACACCATCTTGATGTTATTCACGGTACCCGATTTTCCTGTCACGATCTAGCAGAGATGCATGCACCAAAATTATAAAATTTAAATATCTTTATATACTAAATTTCCAGAAGTTTCTAATGGTATATTCAATATTTGACAGAAATGTCACAAAGAATAAAAAAAAATGTATAAATTTTCGGACAAGCTCGCTTACGATTTCCGCGAAACCCGATTTTTCCAGGCACGTTTAAGCAGTGTTATATTCACGCAAATTACAAATCTTTTACATTTTCAGAATCCTTATAATGCCAGCTTTTCAATGAATATACACTTTTTTGACAGAAAAATACAGAAAACATGAAATAATAGCAATTATATAATTTTTCGGGCATTGTGTGTAGTCCGTTTTTTTACGATACCAGATTTTTTCCAGTCACGAATTTGTATAGTAAAACAAAATATTTTTATTTAATTTTTGTATCAAATTGTAGGTAAAACATTAAATTAAACTGCTGGGTAGGTTATATAATCGAAATATATACCAAACGGTATTTATCTGTACCAATGTACCGAAAACATATTTCCAGTCAATCTATTTGCAGGTAATGTATTGTGCCTGCTTCAGCAGTTTTAGAGGAGAAGGTTAAAATATGTCTTTTTATAGGAGAACATGAAAATGTGATTTTCCAATAGGGTCCAATATTAAACCATGTTCCATGGTGGCGGCTATGTTTTTTGTCAGATCAGAAGGATATGATCAATCTTTGTTAAGGACCTTTAGTACATCATTCCTGTAAAGTTTGGTTGAATCTGCTTCAGTGGTTTCAGAGTAGAAGATGAAAATGTGATTTTTCCCATAAGATGAAAATGTGATTTTTTCCATAGGGTCCACTATTAAACCTAAGTTCTGCGCTGGGTGCCATGTTTTTTTATTGAATAGGAAAGAAACACGCACTCTTTGTTAAGGACCTTTAGTACATCATTCATGTAAAGTTTGGTTAGCTTTGCTTCAGTCGTTTCAGAGCAGAAGATGAACATGTGATTTACCATAGGGTCCAATGCTAAACCATGTTCCGTGCTGGTGGCCATGTTTTTTGTCGGATCGGAACAAAATGAGCAATCATTGTCAAGGACCATTAGCACATAATTCTTTTTCAGTTTGGATGAATTTGCTTCAGTGGTTTCAAAGCAGAATATGAAAATGTGATTTTTCGAATAGGGTCCAATGTTAAACCTAAGTTCCGCGCTGGCTGCCATTTTTTTTTTTTTGGTCAGATCGGGACAAAATGAGCAAACTTTGTAAAGGACCTTCCATACATCATTTCTGTAAAGTTTGGTTTGAATTTGCTTCAGCCGTTTCAGAGCAGAAGATGAAAATGTGATTTTTCCCATAGGGTCCAATGTTAAATCATGTTCCGTGCTGGCGGCCATGTTTTCTGTCGGATCAGAACGAAATGAGCAATCATTGTTAAGGACCTTAAGTACATAATTCCTCTTCAGTTTGGTTGAATTTGCTTCAGTGGTTTCAGAGCAGAAGATGAAAAGGTTATTTTCTCATAGGATCCAATTTTATACCATGTTCCGCGCTGGCGCCCATGTTTTTTGTCGGATTGGAACGAAATGAGCAGTCATTGTTAAGGAACTTTAGTACATAATTCTTATTAAGTTTGGTTAGAGCAGAAGATGAAAATGTGATTTTTCCCATAGGGTCCAATGTTAAACCTAAGTTCCGCGCTAGCGGCCATGGTTTTATGTCGGATCCGAACAAAATGAGCAATCTTTGTAAAGGACCTTCCGTACATAATTCCTGTAAAGTTTGGTTGAATTTGCTTTAGCTGTTTCGGAGCCGAAGATGAAAATGTGATTTTCCCATATATTCCAATGTTAAACCATGTTTTGTGCTGGTGGCCATGTTTTTCGTCGGATTTGGATGAAATAAGCAATCTTTGTTAAGATCCTTAGTACATCATTCTTGTGGAGTTTGGTTGAATTTGCTTCAGTGGTTTCAGAGCAGAAGATAAAAATATGATTTTTCCCGTAGGGTCCAGTGTTAAACTTAAGTTCCGCGGTGGCGGCCATGCTTTTTGTTGGATCGGAACGAAACGAGCAATCTTTGTAAAGGACCTTCCATACATCATTCATGTAAAGTTTAGTTGAATTTGCTGCAGTAGTTTCAGAGGAGAAGTTGAAAATGCGAAAAGTTTAACGGACGGACGACGGACGCCGGACAACGGACGACGGACGGACGGACGACGGACGACGGACGCCAAGTGATGGCAATAGCTCACACTGACCCTTTTGGTCAGGTGAGCTGTAAAGTAATAGGTTTGCGCTGCGCATGACATGCGCTTGATTTTTAGACACAGGAAATTGAAAATTTCATCGGCTTTGTATAGAAATTTATTTCTTGAATATCGTGTGAAGATGAAAAGTTGGTGATTATGGGCAAAATATTTACATGTTATGATATGGAAAAAGACAGAGGTTTCTTCATTTCTGACGAAATATCAGAAATCAACACTGAAAACTACCTCAATTTATATGTCAGTAGCAGTTGTTGAACCTGATCACCATACGCATGTCTTGTTGATTACAAATGGCTAGCGATTAGTAAGAAAATCAATTTATGCAAAATATGTCTTGGTTTTTTACTGCAAATGCTTGGAAATACTGTAAAATCTATACACGTTGATTCCACTTTCATATTTTCATTTCCGATTACACCTTCCATTACAGAATAATTACTGATCGTTCGATTTTATTTTTGTTAATATTTCTTTTCTAGAAAAAAATGTGCAGAAATTAGACACATACATTGACCAAGATATAAAACAAATGACCGATATCCCTTTTTATATAAGCTAGATCCACCGCTAAATAGGCTCTATAGAAGAAATATTTATCAGAGTAAAATTCATTAAAAAACGAGGAATAAATCTTCAAGGCTGTTATGAGTATTCCACCAAGAACCCTCAGACAACCCATTCGTTTGTTAATTGTAGTTTAGATTGTAGGACGACCTTTGTAAAATTATACACATTAGTATCGTTTGGGCAGTCTCCTCGAACTGTAGTAGTATATGAATTGGGCTTGTCTAACGCAACCCCAATTCATATACTACTAAAAATTTTGACCCCCCCAAAACAAAAAAAAAATAGCCAGGAGTTTAGGAAGATAAAAGAATCCTGGAGGGTCTAAAACAGAAGAAAAAAATAGCCGGGAGTTCAGTGAATAAAATAATTTTGAGGGATGTGAAAAACAAATCTATAAAACTTAGTCATCTGTATTCTTGTTCATAAAAAGAACCTTTAATTTTTTCACCTTTTAAACCTTTATTTTATAAGTAATAGGGTTTGTATTTAAAACTTTTTTTCAATTACAAATATTTCTTTTGTCCATCGAGTTGTATGACCCTTTTCAAATTGACCTTTCTTTTTTGTTATTCTTACTCTATCTCCTACTTTTAATTTAGGTTTTTTAAGGGTAACCGCTTGCTTTGCTCGCTATTTTTTTTTCTTTTTCTGGATATAAATTTTTATACACTCTTAATTCATTTTTTAATTTACTTGCTTCACCAGGTGTCATTTTAATTGAAGAATGCACTGTATTATTATAATTTTTAACCAATACATCTAATATATCATAATATTTAATCGTTCCATTGGCAGTTAAATATTTATACATATGTTGTTTCATTGTTCCTATCCAGCGTTCTACTATACTAGATTTTTCTTCATTTTCAGTTGAATATAACTTTATGTTATTATCTTTTAAAAATTCTTTCACTTGTCGATTATTAAATTCTGATCCTTTATCTGACAAAATATACATTGGTTTTCTTTCCTTAAATAATATCATGTATATGAATATGATAAGAATAAAACAAAACCAATGGGTGTTAAATCTGCCTGTAAAGAATGTAATAAACCAAAACAAAGATTACATTATCAAAGTAATAAAGAAAAATATAAACAATCTTATCAAGAATTTATACTAAGAAATCCTAATTATCGACTTGAATATTACTTAATTAAAAATATGTCTATTAAAAATGAGTCCTAAAAAATCCAAAGTTACCAAATCATTTAAAGATCTTTTTCTTGAAACCGATATTGAAGATATAGAAGAAAATGATATAGCTAAATACATAAACTTATTAAAAGATAAGATAGTAATTAATCAATTTCCTTTGAAAATAAAAATAATAATAACAAGTGATTTTTCAACTCCTATTAAATATATCTTAACAAAAAATAATATATCAAAATTCTATGAAACATTAAAATATAAATTTGAAGCTTGGATAGATAAATTTCAAGAAAGATGATCTGGTTTTGTTTTCAGTAATATTAAAAGCGTAAAAGTAAAACAATATAAATATGATTATCAAAAAGCTTCATCTTATATTCATCTTCAATTCAAATCAGTTAATATTATCAATGTTTAAAATAAAAATGACAACAAATGTTTCTTATGGTCTATAGTAGCAAAATTATATCCAGCTAATAAAGACAAACAAAGAGTATCTAAATAAAAAGCATATGAAAATAAAATTAACATGAAAGGAATTGAATAGCCTGTAGCAATAAAAGATATCCTAAAAGTAGAAAAACAAAATAATTTAAGTATAAATGTATTTGCGTTAGAGAACCAAGCAAATAAACAATCTTTATATACGGTTCATCGTTCAAACTTAGAAAGTGAAAATGTAGTTGATCTCTAATACATTGAAAGTAATGAAAGTACCCATTATTGTTTAATTAAAGATTTAGATAGTTTTAAGTATGATAAGAATAATATGAAAAATCATGAACTATTTGCATGTAGAAATTGTATGCAAGGATTTCGAAGAGAAGAAACATTAATAAAACATAAAGAAACATGTTATGATAACGAATGTTGTAAAACTATAATCCCTGAACCAGGAAAAAATATTCTTAAATTTCAAAATCATCATTTTAAAAATAAATTACCATTTGTTATTTATTCTGATTTTGAATCAAATAATATTCCAATATCTACAACTCAACCAAATCCAGCGAAATCGTATACAAATCCAATACTAAAACAAAAACCTAATAGTCATGGTATCTATGTTCATTCAGATTATCCAGAAATATTTAAATCACAATACTTTTCTTATGTTGGTAATGATGCAGTAGAAAAATATGTAGAAAAAGTTATACAAATATTTAAAAAAATAAATTATAATATCTATCTTAATGAGAAGAAAGAACCATTATTAAATAAGTATGAAGAAGATGAATTTCAAGAAGCAACTGAATGTTATATTTGTAAAAAATAATTTGAAGAAAGAACATGTTGTCAATATTGTGATGAGGAAATTGAATATGACGACTTTTATTGTAATAATTATGAAAGACAAAATGGAAAATATATTAATAAAGTAAGAGAACATAATCATCTTTCAGGTAAATATAGAGGAGCATCTTGTCAATCGTGTAACACAAAATAAGGTAAAACAACGAAATTAATACCCGTATTTTTTTTCATAATGGGTCAAATTATGACTTCCATTTTATTATTGAAGAATTGATTAAATATGAAGATCAATATAATAAAGTAAAACTTCTTTCTCAAAACTCAGAAGAATATATTTCAATAGAATACGGTTTATATTATAAAAAATTAAGATTCCTAGATTCATATAGATTTACTCAAAAAAGTTCAGCAGATATTGCTAAATCAATGGATAAATTTCCTATTTTAGAAAAAAAGAATTTAAAGGTAATACAAATCTTTTAAAATAAAAAGAATTTTATCCATATGAATATATTGATTCTATAGAAAAATTTGAAGATAAAAAACTTCCAGATATTAAAGAAATTTATTCAAAATTAAAACAAGAAACAATTACAGAAGAAGAGTATGAACATGCACAGAAAGTATGGGAACATTTTAATTGTAATATCATAATTTATATCTTGAAACAGATGTTCTTATATTAGCTGACGCGTTTGAAAAATTTAGAAAATTCTTTATAAAATATCATGAAATAGACCCCTGTTATTGTTATTCTGCTCCTGGTTTAACATGGCAGTGTGGCTTAAAATATACAAAAATAAAATTAGAATTATTAACCGATGTTGATATGTTACAAATGTTTGAGAAAGGTATTAGTGGTGGTTTTCTGGTGTTCTTGGCCCAAGACACGTAAAAGCTTATAACAAATATACTATTAACTATAATAATGGAAATAAAATAATAGATAAAAATGAAATGAAGGAATGTTTAGAAATATTAAAGAATGGAGGAAACTTAAATGATTTCTTATTAGAAAAATATTTACTATATCTTGATGCTAATAATTTATATGGTTGGGCCATGTCACAAAAATTACCAACAAAAGATTTTAAATGGGAAAAAGATCCTGATTACTATAAAAATATTCCAAAAGGAAAAGGTTGTATAATTGAATGTGACTTAGAATATACAGAAGAATGTAAAAAGAAAACATATAAATATCCTTTAGCACCGGAAAAAATGAAAATAGATAAAGAAGATTTATCTCCTTATCAATTAAATTTATTAGGAGATAAACCATTAGGTAAAGAAGAAAAACTATTCTTAACACTACATAATAAAAAGTAATATATTATTCATCATAGTATTCTAAATGAATATATTTAACTTGGTTTAAAAGTGACAAAAGTATATAGAAATATTTCTTTTAAAGAATCAAATTAGTTAGCAAAGTATATTAATTTTAATACAGAACAAAGAACTAAATCAAAATCAGATTTTGAAAAAAGATCTTTGGAAACTGATGAACAACAATTTCTATGGAAAAACATTAAAAAATATCAGAGGAAGAAATGAAATTAAATTATCCACTAATAGAGAAGAAGTAAAGAAATATATAAACAAACCAAATTTTAAAGACTTAATAATATTTAATGATAATTTTGTTACAATCGAATATAATGTTACTTCTGTTAAATTTAATAAACCCATTAATTGAGGACAGGCTATATTAGATTACTCGAACAAATTAATGTATAAATTTTATTATAATGTTGTTAATAAATTATGGGAAAAGAACGAATTAGTTGCTTCTGATATACATTCTATATTCTAAGGTATTAAAACTAAAAATATTTACGAAGATATGAAAGAAATCATAGATGAATTAGATATATCAGATTATCCTACAGATCACCCTTTATATTCAGAAAAAAAAAATAAAAAAGTAATTGGCAAATTTAAAGATGATTTTAATTCAAAAATTATGAATGAAATAGTTTTTTTTTTTTTTTTGAGAAGTAAAGCTTATTCTTATACGTTAACAGATTTAAGTGAAATAAAGAAATTAAAAGGAATTGGAAAAACTACGATGAAGAAGATATTAAATTTGATGATTATAAAGATTGTCTATTTAATAATACTAATAACAAAACTAAAATAAATAAAATATATACATTAAACTCTAATAAACATGAAATGTATGTTAATGAAATAAATAAAATGAGTATGACTCCATTTGATGATAAGAGATATATCTTAGATAACGGAATAGATACATAGCCTTATGGTTCTGAATTTTTTTATTTTATTTAATTTATCTCAATTTCCA
Source organism: Modiolus philippinarum (assembly GCA_002080025.1). Lineage (NCBI taxonomy): Eukaryota > Metazoa > Mollusca > Bivalvia > Mytilida > Modiolidae > Modiolus > Modiolus philippinarum. The sequence continues at coordinate 35,795 of MJUU01027600.1, forward strand.
AGCAACAAAACCAGTTAATGCCATAACTAATATAACAAATGCTATTTCTCTTTTTTTCTGATCTTCTGATGGAGTATAAAAATCACTTAATACTGGTTAAAGATCTAAAACTGACTTTGAGGGTAAATTTAAATGTTTACCCGTAGCATTATAATATTCTCTCATAGCTTGACCAACATTATCAAGAGTTTGAGCAGCATGATTTTCTTTTTTTAATTGTTCATTAATAAAATCTAATCTTTGAATTCTTCTTTTATTCCATTCTGCTGTTGCTTTTTTCTAATTTTTCTATTGCTTTATCGTGTCTTATTTTTTCTTCATTTGCTTACTACCCATATATGATAATAAATAATTACTACCTGAAAATGCAAAGGCATTTGTTATTGCTCCCCAACCATCATTGCTAATGCACTTGCCATTTTATAAAGAAATGATATTTACTTCATAATATCAGCAGGTGTAATACCTTGCTTAACCAACATATCTTTTATTGTCATTGCAAGTAATATATCAATGGATAACATTCCAATATCACTCATATTAAAATCCACTTTTGGTGCTGGTCTCTTAAATATCTTTCTACCTATTTCTGCATTTTTATTTATTAAATTTTTAAATCAATAAATTTAAAGGATCAATTTCTTTCTTTTTTACTTGCTCACTCAATGGACATTCATGTTGTTTTTGTACTACGGGTGAGACTTGTTTTGACTTGTAAATATATAAAAATCCTAATCCACCTACTAAAATTGATAAACATAATGGTATGTACTGTTCGATCGGAGTACATCTCGCTTCGCTCGAATTGTGTTTGTCTGTTGCCAAAGCATGATATTCATCATCTTTTGTTATTTGAAGCTCACCAGCTTGTTTTAATTTTATATTTTCTTTTTTTAATTGTTCTTCTTTTCTTTTTAATTCAGCTTTTAACTTTCTTGCTTCTACACCTTTCTTACTAGCTGCTACTCGTTTTGGATTTCTTTGTTGAGGTTTTTTAGATTCTTTTATTTATTTGGGTTATATATTCTTTTAGTTATTTGTTACCACTGGGTCGATGCCACTGCTGGTGGACTGTTAGTCCCCGAGGGTATTCTCCAGCCCAGTAGTCAGTACTTCGGTGCTGACCCGAAAGCCGATTCTATTTGAAACCTTACAATATCTAATTTTTTGTAAATTTTGTTGACAACTAAGGAGTATCTCCCTCATGCAAAGCTCTGTCCTTAGCTGATTTTTGGCTTACATTTAGATCATATTGGTTGTTTGTTCTCAATCAGTTTTTAAACCTCTTTGTGTTTATTGCCTTCCAAACGTTTAGATTTTATCTGCACTGATGAGACATGAGTTGTCGAAATGCGCATATGCAGAATTTAAATTAACAGTAACTTCGGTATTTAGTTATTTATTTCATTTATTTCTTCTTTTGATTCATTTTCACTAGTCATTTTTTATGTCATTATTTTCATCTTCCTTTTTAAAATCAATATGTCTTGCTGTTGTTAAAATTGTAGTAAAAGGAGCAAGAAACATTCCATATCTGTAATACAGTTAACAACATGCGGTAGTTAAAGCATTATTTAAAAAATGATCTTACTCTAAGTCTATTATTAGTTTAGGTGGATCGGTGACTTTAAAATACTTTGTTACACCCATAACATATAAATTTATAAAAGAGTTTCTTAATGTCTTGGTTATACTAGCTCCCAATCTTGCTTCGTATTTACAATATAGTTTGTCTATTTGTTCTGGTGTCATTGTATCAATTTCTGACAATTGTAATTCTTTACCCAGATATTGCTTAATAACCCCACCAGCAACAACGGCTGATAATCTTTCACGTTTTTTTTTTCATGTTTCTCATTTGAGCTTGTCTCACATCCGTTCGAATCAAAATCTATGTTTTCAATGATTTGCTCGCTCAATAATTCTTCAGCGTTCATTTTATATAATTTATTTTTGAATTAAAATAAATTAAATACAACATATCCAACTAATGATAATACTTCAGTGTTTGTTGTAATTGTTAGTATTTCCAATAGCATTGCTTTTTTAATGCTATTTTTTAAAGAATTACTTAAGCATTACTTAAGCATATACTTAAAGAATTGCTTAATCAATTACCCAATAATCAGTAGGTTGATCTGTCTTTAATATTAATTTACAATGCTTATTTTTTTTTTCCAGTTCTTCCTTTATTTTTTGTCTTTCTTCCAAAGTAAGAGCAGCATCATTTTCTCTTAAACAATTATCAAAACTATCTATATCTTTTGTGTAGAACATGCATAACCATTTTGTTTGTTCTCTCAAGTCTTTCAAAACAGAATTGTATCTCTGTGAAATGACCCACAGTGATTGTTCTGCATGTCTCCCTGAAAATGCAAGTTCAGACAGCATATCCCTTTTCTTTGTTAGTTCTTTTGTTGCACTACAATCATCTATAATATATAATGTCGGTTTTCCTGCATATTTTTTGAAAAACATTCTTAATAGTTCTTGTAATTTTTCATCCTCATTAACAATAGGATTAACAATTATTAGATTTTTTGCTTTTGGATTTCTAACATCACCAATCCACTCACGATTTTTGTATGCTTTGTTCCATTGAATGGTTAGACAACGTATAACAATATATGTAAACACTTTATAATATTCCTCTTCTAATAAATCAAGAACATATTCCGTTTTTCCACATCCAGTTTGTCTGCAAATTATAGCACAATGAGGGTATTTTGGTAATTCCATTTTTTTAATAGATAAAGTAAACTGCTCTCTCAACCGGAGGGAGAAAAACTCCCGCTCTGCTCACTTAATAATTTACTTCTTTAAATCTTCCATCTTCAAAATTAATTTGTGCATCTTGTATAACAAAAAGATAAACATTTATTGATTTATCAGCTCCTGCTTTTTTGTTATTTGGATGGTAATACCTTCAGAGGCATTTTCAATTCTTCTTCCTGAACCGTGTAGTGAGTTATCATCTGTTGAACGTAAATCTAACCATAAAACAAAATTAGTTGTTAAGTATTTTTCTAATGTTGTATCAGATAAACATCCATCTTTAAAAACTGTCTGTTGTTTCGTTTCGTTTTGAAGTCAGAGCAAATAATTTATTTATTTCATCCCATCGTTGATCTGCTCCCATTCCTTGACTGTATAATTGATTTGGAACACCTTCTATTGTTATTTCTACTTTTGTTATTTCAGGATTATAATAAGTTTCAGTGGTTGTTGTCTTCGAATAACATCAGAATACCTTTCATACTTTTAGCAGTGGTATTTAAATCAATATTCCATCGTATATCAGATTTATGTTTGGTTATTTTTCTGTGTCTTAATATTCTCTCATATAAGATAACAATTTTACCATTAATTTGCTCTCTTATTTGTCTTGCTAATTCAGTGTCAGAAACCAAATCAAATTGTAAGCAAATATTTTATGATTTTATATTTTGCATCTGCATCTGTTGAATGAATAACTTTGTTGTAGTCGTTGAATGTAAGTTCATATTCAAGTCTGTCCCCGAGACCAGCTTGGTAAAAAGGCATGTGAGTTTCTAATAGTTCAAAATCTAGTGGAATACAAAATCTGTTTTTGTATGTTTTCGCTATGGCTTGGTCTCCTACATTTTCTGTTTTATCTCCTACTCCAACTCTATGTTTTAACATATTTGTTGTACCAATACCTTGGTATACCATATTTGTACGCTCAGTTGTAGTTTTCCACAAATCAACATAACAATGATAAATATCACTATCTTCTATTGACATAACTTCATTCCCACTTATATGAATAGTTGTTTTTTTTAACTATTGCTCTTCCATTGTTTTGATAAACAGTTGAATTTGCATCTTAAGATTCAATTTCTATTTCAAAAGTTAATCTGGTTGTTCCAGGAACAATTGCATCATTATTACTTAGATTTAGAAATCTCACTAATTACTGTTCATTTTTGTCAATAGTTGAAGGATTATTAGTTATTTTAACACTTTGATGGATACCTTTCACACCACGAGGTTCTCTTATTTTTCTGTAAGGGTTTAATTTTTCCGTAAGCCGACATTTTTAAGAGCTAAATATGGAGTTTATAAAAATAATTCAATTACCGCTGATACTAAAGTATTGATACATCCAGACTTATCAATCTCATTAATAAAACTCTATCTCCAGCCTCAACTTTTAAAGGTGTTTTAAAGTTAACATAATCATAACAATTTTTATTCGAACCTATTACATAACCAAATTTCCTATTACCATTTACACTCACTATGGCAGATACATAATCTTTGTTTGTTTTAAAACTTGCTAAATTAAGACCTAATATCTGACCTGGAAAATTCATTACAAAATCATCACCACCGACACCAAAATTAAACACTTGACCAGTCACCAATGGACCATCAATTCCAGCGATTATACATATTGTTTTTCTGTCTCGTATATTTTCAATTTTGTTGTATAATAAATCATGATTAGTATTTAATACTTGAACCTCGTTCTCCATCTTTTTTATTTCATGAATTTTGTTGTATAATAAATTATTATTAACATTAATTACTTGAATCTCGTTCTTCATCTTTTTTATTTCCTTTTTTAATTCCGATTCATCTACATGTTTTTTCACACCAAATATACTCATTTTTAATAGGTAAATTTTAGATAATTTCTAAAACACAATTAATTGGTAAACTATTAATTATCTTGTTATTATTCTCATCTCTAATTTCTAATTTCAATTCTGTTATAACATCATTTACCAAACGCTTATATTCCGGATGCTCAAATCTCGCTGTTATAACATCTCCAAACTCTTTATATTCGACTGGAATAACAGACAATAATGTACTCGGCATACCATCAAGATAATTATAAGAAGTGCTAATTTGTTCTAAATGTACATACAATGATTTATAGATAGCAAAATCTACGGGTCTGTTTCCATAATGTGTTTCATTAGGTGCGAATAAACGTATATTCCTAAATCCTAACATATTTTTTCAAACTTTTACCTATCTTTAATTCAACAGGAGTGGTTAATGAAGCAATACCGTTTGTTTCATTTACGGATAATACATTTTTTTCTTTTTGAAATTCATCGGCTATCTGTTGAAAACTATAATATCCATCTATAAGTTTTATGGGTCTCTCTTCATTTTTTTTTATTTGTTGATCTACAATATTATACCAACCTGCGCAATATGATATAAATTTTAAACCGATACGTTTATTTTCGTTTCTGTTATCAATGTAAGTAAGTAAGTTTATTGTTTTATTAATATTTGAAATAGTATGGTACATTTTTAAGGGTAAAAAATGAAGAAAGAATTTAAATACAACCCTAATGCATCATATAATCCTCACACTAAATATTCTGAAAAAGATAAAAATCTTGTCAAACAAACAATATTTGTAAATCAAAAAGAGAATTTCGAAACAACTTTCCCCGATTTATTTCAAAAATATCAAAACACACCATTACACACCAACGAACCATGGAATACGTGGCTTCATTCCTCGTTTGATTGGTGGCAATGTCAGTGAAACTTTGCAGTCTGGTGTGCTAGCACAGGATGTGGTATTTCTTATGATGATCATATACAAAACACTTCAAATCTAACCCGAGCGGTTTTTATGTTTCATTTATATTATTGTATTGCAATAATCTTAAACGAACTTAAATCACCTTTACCAACTGATTCTTCTTTCTGTTATTACAAAAATCCTTATGACAAAGCTGCATATCAAAAACTATGCAATGAATTTCAAATTTCTCGTAATACGGATTGGAGACAAAAATTAGAAACAGCTTGTCATGGTTAAGGAAGTTTTACCCACTACTATAAACCAAGTGCTGAATATAGAATGATTAATTCTCAGAATGGACCATTATTAAATATAAACGATTCAGTTAAGCATACAATAGATATAAATATGGCTTGGACAACATTTATACGAGACAAATCAGAAGGTTTTAAAAAAGTAGGAATTGAACGTATTAATGAAAGTATTAGAACGTTTATATGAGCTTTATTAGGAGCACAATCTCAAACACGTGTAGATATACTTAAAATTGTGGCATGTGATTGTAGTTCCTGGCCATTGTAGGTGTTTGCTGTTTTCCTGTTTTTGTAACAGGAATTGATGCTCAAAAACAATTTTTAGCAAACGTTCAAGATGCTATTAACAGTCCTATAGATTTACCAACTCAGATATCAAATTATCAAAATGTTTGGAAATATGCTAGAAGCAAGGTTGATTATGTCTATGGTATTGGGTTGTATATGTCTCCAAGTGATATGAGATTACAAATTGGAACAATATTTGGTTATAATAACAAAATTGTAATCGCAACAAAAAATCAAAAACTAGGCTTTAATGATGATATAAATAATAAGCATGTTGAACAAGTTTCTCATTCTTTAGATAAATTAGATGGAACAAAAACAAAAAATCTATACCAGAACCTGTTCATGATATACCGAAGTCTTCCAGTGCAATACCTGATAAATTTGTTCAAGATAAACAATCGAATATAGAACATGAAGAAAATAAAACAGCGTTAATAGTTGGGGGTATTGGTATTTTTTTATTGTTTATGAGATTTAAAATTTAAATATTCTGTTGCAGAAGTATAAATTAATCCAACAACAAAAATAAGAAACACTATTAAATTATTTCCAAAACAAGAAACAATTTCTCCAGTTGTAGATAACAACCAAGACACAATAGAGCCAATAATTCCCGGCAAGGCTGCTGCTGCTTTTCCTGCAAGATTAGCTAATAGTTTTCCAAGATTTTTTAATTGTTTTTTTTTTATCCTATCTTTTGCTCCACCTTCGTTTTTTTGGTGTAGTTGGAGGATTAGTTCTACCACCAGAAAGACAGATTGTTTCAACAATAACACCAATAATCATCCCAAAAGCAGTTAAAACACTAACTATTGTTATTCCTTGTTCTCTAAATAATGTTCTAATTCTTTCACCTAATGTAGTGTCTTCGTTTAATATTTTACGCATTGTCTCTTTAATTCTATTTACTTGACTACGTAGTTTATCTCTATTATCATTAATTGCCTCCAGTCTTGAACTTCTATTAATTTATAAATCTCTTATTCGATTACTTATTCTATTTATTTGATATTCAGCATTGTCTTCTTTAGCTTGTTCTAATTTAAACTTTTCTTGTTCTATTTTATTATCTATTTCAGTTAGTTTAGCATGATTATTAATATATAGAATCCACAACAGCATCGAGTGAAAAACGACATTTCTACACTAGATATAGTTAAAATATTTGAAAATTTAACTATCGAGAGTGTAGAATTGTTGTTTCTCACGAGATATGGTTGTGGATTTTATTTCTCTAATGATTTCAAGGAGATATTGGACAAAAACATGACCCCCTTTTCTGATTATTCGAAATAAATGTGTTCTTTTAGCATGACGTCATCAGGCATAGTCGCCTTTTTTCACGACGTCACAATGGTAAAGCCAGAAAATGGCAAACAAAGTTGACGTCATAATTGAATTTCATCCAATCATTTGCCGAGAACAACATTCTCTCTAGAGAGAAGAAACAAATTTCTCCAACTGTTCAGGAAATGTGAAAACAGGACAGAAATTAGAGAAAAGTTCTTCTCTTACTGTTGTCATTGCTTCCATTACACCATCATATTCTCTTTTTGTCATAGTTTTATTTTCTTCATTTATTTCTTTCACAAATGTTTCCGCATTACCTGCTGTATCTAATATTTCTTGTGCTCCTTCTTGGGAAGTTATATTTTGTAAAAGAATTTCTATATTATTAAATTCACGAATTGGTGCTTCATTTAACATTCTTTGAAACTCTGCTCTACCTTCTCTAAGTCGTGTAGCAGATGGTTGAAAATCAGCCACACCTAAAACATTTTTAACAAAATTAACACCATAGTTTCCTTGAAGAGTGCTAAATTTATAAAATGTTTATACTCCTGCTTTGTAAAATAATAATGCAATTTCATCACCAGCTCTATCTTTTACATATAACATGATTCTCCTCTCATTATCTCTCCCTAAAAAGATATCTCTATAATTTTTCTTTAAATAAAATTCATTATTTTCATCATAAAATCTCTTACAATTTTTTTTTTATTATTTTACTTTTGTGTTTTGGTTTATCTTCTGGTGATAATTTTTCTAATTGTTCATTTTTTTTATTTATATCCTGGTGAAACTCCATATCATTTTGAAAAGAAGTTTCTTCTTTATCATCCTCATCATGATTATAATCTTTTAAAATATCAATTTCAATTCCTCCTTCAGCCATTTTTAATTATAAAATGTTTATTCATATTTTGGAGGTGGATCATTTACTATGGTAATTGTATTAAATAAAATTAAGCATTTCTATTTTTTTTTAATTTCATGTCTTACTTGAGCTTTAGCGTCTTCTATTAATTTCTTTTTTTTCACTTTCATTTAATCCTATTTGCTTTGAATGTATATTTTCTTTCATTTTATTGTACTTATCTAATTCATCTAAGATCAATTTGAATTCATTCTCACTTATCTGTCCGTCAGTCAAAGCTTTTGATATCAAATCTTTTATGCTATTTAACTTACTCTCTGCCATGGTTTTAATTTTATAATGTTTCTTTTCTTTTAATGATAATCTACGTCTAACAATTTTAACACAAGCCCCTAAACCTCCACACACAACAGCCGCAATTTGCATTGGTAACAATATAGGAATTACTATTCCGACACCTGCTAAAATAAGAGAAGCTGATATTAAAGTAGTATCAACTCCGTCAGTAGCATTAATTCCGCGCTTATATTTCTTGTATAATGATTTACGAATATCTCTCTCATTTTTCAATGTTTTCTCTATTTCTGATATTTTTTGTAATCTATAATTCTGTCCATCTTCTTTTGGTAATTCAGGGTATAATTCCGGCGCTATAGGTTGTTTCATTTTTAAGGGTATTTTTTTTCTTTTTCATAATTTACATTTAAAAAATTTTTCGGAAAAAACTTTTTATATTTAACAGAAAATTTAGAGTTGTAAAAGAATTTAAATTTCCCGCCAACATTCCTGAAATTCCTTCTTCTACCCGTGTAGAATGTGGAATGTGAAATGTATATTCCAGGTTGGGGGAAGACAACTCATATCATATTGATTTTTGTAATCAATATGTCTTTAGATAAGTAACAAAAATCAATGCGATATCAGTATTAATAAACTAACAGATTATCAGTGGTGAGTCTGACCTCACGCATAAATAATTGAATTTAAATTCTTAAAGTATTGGCTATATTACATAGCAATACATAATAAACTGGCTCTTTATTGATAATTTATATTTATCAACTATTACCTGTCTGTAATTCATTGTGTATTACCCGGTAATTCATAAGAAAATCAATATCATATATGCTGTATACTATTTACTAGGACATGAGTTTTAAATAGACTACTCCATTAAAATTTAAATGACAAGCCAAGCGTATTGTGTATTAGCTATTTATATCAATGAATATATATGTTTACATAAAATGAAATTACACCACTGTTATATATTTACACACACCAGGAACAAAAATGAATGTGATGTCAGTATTACATGGTAACACATAATAAACTTGCTCTTTATTGAAAATCTATATTCATTAACTATTACCTGGTAATACAACTTTCACGAATTTTCACCTCAGAGTTATATAACTTTAGTTTCTGAAATTCATTGTGTATTACTCGGTAATTCATATTTCAATTTTCTTTTTTGTGTGTTTGTTAATATTTTTTTTATATTATTATTATTGTGTATTACCCGGTAATTCATATTATTATTTTTCTTTATTGTGTATTACCCAGTAATTATTTTCTTCGCAGAACTCCCGCAATTTTTTTTTTTTTGGGGGGGGGGGGTCAAAATTTTTAGTAGTATATGAACTGGGGTTGCGTTAGACAAGCCCAATTCATATACTACTGTTAGGTTTTGTATACGTTGTACAAGGTCATTTAATTTCAACATTAAATACATTCATAAAAGTTCAATAAATTAAAATCCACCTGGTTGTCAATTATGTTGCCATTTAAATTGTCGGGGATATGAGGATGCAGTGAAAGGTAAGGGCTTTAAATTATATGTATTCTTTTTTAAGTTTTTTTTTTTATAAGATTACATTTAAGTAAGTTCGGCATCAGCCATTATTTTCATTTTACACTCAGACTTGAATAAATACTAATATAATGCCTACTCAATTTATGACTGCGAAATGAAGTATTTCCATTCAAAAATTACAAAATGTCCAATTTTAAAATCGAAGCCTGGATATAAAGGCTTGAGCTATGTAGTGATAGTTTTAAAACTGCCCCTGTAATTTTTGAGAAATATTTTGCATGAACATTAGATAATCTCTGATAGCAAGCAAACANCCCCCCCCCCCCCCCTCCCCAATGATAAAATAAAGTAACTAAAATCGACGAAAGTGGGTAAGAATACGTGATGACAAGAGAAAACTAGAATAAGTGAGAGCAAAGCTGAAAAAAAACATACCCCGGCTCCCCCATTTGATTCCAGATGTAAAAAATTTACAGAAAAAAAAATCAAGAAAAATCAAATTTTTAAATAGCTGGTGCACAATGGCAATATGTAATAGACATTCTGTGAAAGTTTCCTTGAATTCCACCAAGTGGTCTAGTAGGAGTTGTCGCCACAAAGTATGTACCCTATGGCGGACGGACGAACGAACGGACAGCAGGACGGACGTACGGACGGACGGACGGACAGACACCATGATCACTTTATACCGCCCGCTAAAGCGGGGGGTATAATGAAATATTTCATTGACGAATCAGAAAGGGGAGAAGGGTCCCTGAGTTGGGACAGCCTTTTCTGAAAATATTTGAAAGTAAAAAAGCAATAACCGATTTTTTTAGGAAGTGATATTGAGATAGTTTACATTTTAATTGTACATGTACAAGTACCCGTCATGACGTTGCGGGAGAAAAGAAAAAAAAAGGGACGAGAAAGGGAGAAAAGAAAGTGAAGAGGAGACCGAAAGAAAGAAGACAAGGGCGGGAGAAAGGAGCAGTGACAGGTGAAGGGACAAAGACACCCATGTCTGCCCCTCATAAATGTTAAGACAAACAAATATAAACAAATTAAATAATAAACAGTCCAAAGAAGCATACTGACGGATTATAACAAGGGAAATAACATGTTATATAACATACATACATTTATGGTCATTTATAAAACAATTTTAGCCACAAGTGTCACAGGTGAAAAAAGGGTTTTTTGCACAGCATAACCCTATATATGTATGTGTAACCAAGGTGTCAAATTATACAATATACAGAAATTACTGTAAATTTAGTTTTTGCATTTATGCATTTCGACAAGTTATGTCTTTTCGGTGGTGCAGATCAATTCAAAACATTTGGAATTCAATTAACCGAAATATGTATAAAAGCTGACAGAGAACAAATTACCATTAGGATCTAAAAAGAAAGTTAAAATTAGCTAAGGATTCAAACGTTTCAATAATGATTTTATAAAACGATAATCTATATCAGACATAATCATGAGGTGACCATGAAAATCAACGAACACGGTCTAAAATATGTCTTCTGTTAGTATAAAGTACAAAATGTAGCACAAAAATTAAATTATGGACTGCAAATTATATCATAATTATTAAAATATTCATATTTTTACAAACCAAAATCCATTTTCAGTTTATTATACCCTTGCTTTAGCGGGCGGTATATAGTGATCATGGTGTCCGTCCGTTCGTTATTCCGTCCGCCATAGGGGTACATACTTTGTAGGGACAACTCCTCCTAGACCGCTTGATGGAATTCAATGAAACTTTCACAGAATCTTTGGTGCATATTTTTTTAATGTGCACCAGCTATTCAAAATTTGATTTGACTTGATTTTTTATGATTGTTTACTTTTTATTTTCTGGTTGACTATAATTTGCTTATTATGGGAAGATCTATTAAGTCGGTATTTTTCATATGTTTTGAATGTTTTTTCTTCCGCAGATATTTACCTAAACCTTAACCAGCTTGCATCAAATACATTGCTTTAACAATAATTAAGTAATTAGGATAACATGTATTATTTGCCTGTCTTGTTTATTGAAAATGATAACCGTCACGGTCGCTGACCTCTACAATCAGCGACACGTGCCACACACATACATTCTAATGACAAATAACTCGAAAGTTATTATTTCAAACAACACAAAATGTGACGTATAACTAAAATCCACTAATTTTTTTCAAAATGTACGTTCTGTGTGCAAAATGAGCTACGGTAAATGGTCCTGCGTGCACTCAGGAGTCCTGTGTGGTGTTTAGGGGTACCGAGTAGAGAGCTATGCACGAGAGTGATACTCCTTAGGTTTTTACAAAATTTCTTTAATTTAGATTTTGCAAGTTTTCAGATAAAATATAGGTTTTACAGGGAAATAAAATATGAGTATTCTTGGAAAAAAAAACTCTGTAGTTTGACAAATCAATAAATTGAAAGGTATTTTAAACTGGCACTGAAGCTGTCGCCATATTGCCCTCTCAAATCGATTTTGACGTAAATAGTGAAATGAGGTGCACCTACCAGGCGGGGAAGTACTTCGCATAAATTGTCTCCCTTGTAAATCTGTTTAACTTGGCATTTTCGAATAAACAAGATGCTCGAAGACAAAGCAACGAAATAAAATGATCAAATTTGCGACATTTTCGCTACGTTTTAACATTTCACTTATTTTGTTTCTTATTTTGCAACAACAACTGTGAGTAACGGTTATATGGAAATTAGACAATTGTCGCTGTTTTGTTACAAAAAACATTGTTTTAAATCTGTCTCTGTGTGTCTTAAAAACCAAACGAAAATAAAGAAAAAGATACAGACACTTTCAAAGGGCATGGGCGGAAACAAGATTTGGAAGTATTATTGAATATACATTTATGCATCGTATAAACAATATGAAATTAATTTCTGGATATGGCCTTCTTCATGATCCACTTTTTCAAGTTTCTAGGTAGGGAGAAAATTAACTTTACATTGTAATATATAGCTCTCGGTTGATTAGTACACACTGTGAAATAAACATATGGGTCAATTAAAGGAGTATGTTGTTACTTTAGTATTGTTACTTGTTTGATTTCATGATTATCGTACAAATGTGTATTAGTGTTTTAATTGTAATATAAGGATGGAAACAATTTGGTTTTGTTTTGGGGTGATATGTCGAGGTTTTTTTTTTTTTTTTTTTTTTTTTTTGAACATGCATAGTCGTGTCTGAATTAATATTCTGAAAAAAAACGGTGCAAACGGCGGGCGTAAAAAAATGCACATATATTGCAATGGTTATTGGCGACCCGTATACAAATTTTGGTCGAAATATAAAGATGGCCATTTTGGAGATCCACTTTGAAAGAGAGACACTACATCGATCTTTTGTACCGATTTATGCATTATATTTCATCTATACGTTCACTTGCAACAATCTGCATTGTTTTTATATAAAATTAAAAATGCTTGAATGAAAATGTTATTATTTTTTCAATGGAAATAACTTTTTTAAGTTTGTAACTATGGTAAACGATCACAAAATAACATTTTTACCTCATTTTAACGAGAGCTCGATTTCTGTTGTTCCTTTTCAACCACTTCTTAACCTGTAAAATGCGCCGACGAATAGATTTGTTCACTCACTTGGGTGCACATATAGTTGTACAAATTTAGAGAAACCATACTGTATTTCAGGATGTGAGGGGGTAAATGCGTCGTCCCATTTTGGTCACCTTATGATATCAACTTCCTGTTTGGCGTGACTTAGCCGATTTCCTCTTTATTGAACATAGTGAAATTTTCGTCGCACTTTTCTCAGCTACTGGTGGGCCGATTTATTTCAAATTTGGTATTTGATTTTATATATAGGAAGAATGCGCCGTCTCCCATTTTGGTTACCTTATGATATCAACTTCCTGTTTGGCGGAACTTAGCCATTTTTCCCTCTTTAATGTGTAAAAAAATACGAGTGGGGTATACCTAGCACGACAACGCGTGCAACCTCATTTTGTTTTTAGATAATTACGTGCATAATGTTAAAAAAAGACAATATGGCAAACAAAAAAAAAACACATTTCGGAACACTATTGGAACCCTCTTTTTCGAAGATCGGATCCGCCAATACCATGGGTTAAAGTGGTCTAAAATTACTTTATCAGAGAAAAACAAGTTTGATTTATAAGAAATAATATGTCTCCACTTGAAAAGGAAAAAAATAACATGCATGTAAAATAAAATAAGCATATACCACCTATGCAAAATAATCTTCGGTTTAAAAGAAGTATACGCCCCCCC
>MJUU01027600.1:57770-79690 GCA_002080025.1 Modiolus philippinarum
CAACAATGCATTTTAAATAATGTTTTAAGATTCAAAAATAGCTCCATGTATGTTATATTATACTTGTATAGAAAATTCTATCTGTAGGTCGAGATGGTGTATAGTTCATGTTCTTATAAATGAATCTGCCCCACATCATCTCAGTTTCTTTCTCCATCCAAAACTTTTGGTCAGGAAACGTGGGAGTGGAGTAGAAAAGCTTATTTTCTAGGGGAAGTGCTGCCGAAATTTTTTTTTAGGGTTTGACTTAGTTGACCAGTTTGACCTGGGGACGCATTCAGCAGCTCTGCAGCATACCGATTCAGTTGCGGGTGAATTTTACTTAAGACCGAAGATACGATGTATCATGTTGATATATGTACAAGTTTATATAAACCAAGTTTGTGGTGTGATTTAAGTTCGATTTAAGTTCTGTTTTTACCTCAGCCCGAGTACATATGCCACAAGTCATGATGTCGACAATGGTGAGAACTGCCGAAATGTCAATCCATGCGAAACAAACTCGGTATTTAGGATTTCCATGTTCATGTTATTTGAGCGAGGCTCTAGCTGGTGAGGCTCTAGCTGGTGTCATTATGTGTTGGTTTTTAAGAAATCCGTCCACTGTTATGAGCCTGCGTTTGTATTTGTCATTACAGTGAAAATGCTTGTCCAAAGTTGAGACGGACGGACGGGACGGAATGTTGAAATGTTGATAAAGTCGTTTCACAGGAAGAAGTATCTCGACAGGTCTGAAAATGCATAAACCACAATATGGCATGACTAAAATAGTTTCTGACAAAAATTTCAAGCTTGTATCATTATCCATTGCAGAAAAAAAGCTTGAGGAAAGTTGTGACGGACGGACTGACGGACACGGATAAAACAGTACCCCCTCCTCGGATCAGGGTAACAATTAATTGGTGTCTCCATAGATTTTTAAATAGATCTTTAATACCCATATTTCAAATAATACGACCCAGCACCTGAATCAGTTTTCAGTGGATCCGGCTATGTCAGAGCTGCCGGGCGTGTTCGACCAGGTGGAGGATAGAATGCCCTATTTATGCGGTGTAGTCGGGTCATAATACGGAAAGCCTGACTGAGAACCATTGTAGCGAAAGTGTTTGGATTTCTTTTTCAAGAGCAGACTCACTGGGGTCGCATAGAAGGCTAAATATCCTTTCCCTGCCCATTTCTTCCCTTTACCGGTGGCAAAATTGCTCCAGTTGTCCTCTTTACATCCTTTACATACTGGTATAATGTTTTGGATCGATTAGCATGCTCTCGTCCTGATATAGCTGAAATATTGCTCTATAGAAGTAAAACTAACTAATCGATCAATCAATCTAATAACGTGACAGTGCACCAAATTTTAAAGTTTTTACCTTGTTACTATTAAATGTTGCAAACAAACTTAATAAATCTATATTTTATTCTTTCTTTTGACAATTCCTTTTCTTTGTGCAGAGTTGTAAAAATTCTTGTTCAAAGTTGCCTTGAATAATTCTTGTGTAAACTTTCGAGCAAATGAATGGTAATTTGCATCAAAAGTACCCGAATTGCACAAATGTTTGAAAATTGAGTTTAACTGCTTTTTTGTTTCATCTTGTTTGAAAATTCTGATATTTATTTCAATTGTTCAGTCAGATCTCAAACTATTTCAGTCAGATTTAAATTATAGAGTCTTGTGACATTTTTTTTTAAATGACATTTGGTTTTCTCAAAATAGTATAGAACCAAAATAAAATATTATTATAATTTCTAAAGTGAAAACAATATGTTTAACCTATTTTTGAATCCCAGCTGAAGTCAGAAAATAGTTGGTGCATTTTTGTACTTTATTGCAATGGTCAAGCGAGTGGCAAAAGTTTCATTTTAAAGAGATTACATTTTACACCCCAAGCTGATGTCCTTAAAGATTGACCGCGGAAAACGAAACATCGTTGATAATTGATTGACAGGGGTGTTTGTAGAGGAACTCGTTGAACGCACTGAACTGAGAAGATTTTGCATTTGATTGGATCGTTTTATTTTTATGCAGCCAATCAAATGCAAAATCTTCTCATTTCAATGTTGTCAATCAAGTATTCTACAAACACCGTCAATCAATATTGACAATGTGTAAAGTGTGTTTCTTGTCCTTTTCCCCAGGCAGTCTTTTGAATGCCGACTTGGGTTGTAAAATTACATCTTTCGCCACTCGCTTGACTTCAGCAATAATTTCACGAATTCTATGAGTTCCTGCTCATTATTTTTCTTGGCTCATTTGATGCAGATAGTTTGTTGACCATCGATACCAAAACTGGGGGGTCGGACTTGTTCTTGGAGCACGCTTAAGCTTTTTGCTTTTTTACCATGAAATATTCTCGCTGATAATATTTATGGGTTAGGCCATTCAAACAAAATACTGAAGTTACTGTTTATTTAAGTGATTAATAATAAACAGGGAAACAACAAAAATTAGGATCACAAGTGAGGAAAAAGTATTAATGTAGTTTAGCACGATCTTTATTTTATTACAACAAATTACTGTGTGAACTTGCTCTACATCCTCTACAATAAATATAGTCTGTGCGTGAAAATAAATACAAATAAAAACTAAAATTTATGAACCTTCTGGAATGAATTTTACAATTTCAAACCTTCCCTTTTCCACATTGTTGAATTTAGGTACTTGGCGCAATTTGCTTAATCCCACGTTATATACAAGAAGGCTGCAACGGAATTAAATGTTCTTAATCATGTAGGCATATTTAAGCAGGATTGGGAAACTAATCGTTTTTGCAATGGAAGAAGGTTATACTTTTTTCTCGTTGTAGCTTCATAAGAACACCTACCGAGAAGAAAGATCACTCATATAAAAAGGCTAAGCTATGGCCAGCAAAATAAACAGTGTTACACATGGCAAGTATTTAATTTTAGTCAAAAGCAACACCTTCCATAGCCTATGTGCGCTTTGGACTTACAATTGTCTTAAATATATTTTAGTTAAATACTGTATATGAATGTTCAATTAATATTTGACCTGCTCTTACGGTCTTATAATTATTTAAGTGTATCCAGCTCGTGACATATCCAATATCTTGTGTATTACAAAATATTTTGTTAATCTAACCTTTTGCAAACATCCAGTTACGATCATCAAATGAAAAAGTTACGATCATCATTCAAAAATAAAATTCTAAGTTACGATCATCATTGAGTTTTTTTTAATCCCAATTTTCGCTTTCCTCGTCAAATTTTCGTTTCATGCAAACATATTTTCCAAAAGGTCGGCTAAAAACATTTTACTTGACATAGAATAATTAAGATAATGAACTGTTAACGGGGGTAAATTGGCATTATAAATCCGAATTGTCGTCAGCCATGTTGGGATGATGGTAACTGCAGTTACGATCATCACGTTGACGCCAGGTTGTGTGGAGGTATGAACTACATCTTCCCCCACAAAAATCAGGCTCTCTACAGATGACAATTACTGACAAGGATAACTGTATCTGATTACGGCTTTGACATGAAAGAATTGCAAGACTCGCATCTTTCAGAAAGCGGAAACCTCTTACGAGGGACTATGATCAGAGCAAGACAAACAGCTTGGGCAGGGATTTTAACAAGAAACATTGCTGAAAAAAACTTAATTTTTAAATCCCATAGACCACCTCGGAGGCAAATTTGATAGACAACAACAGGTATTGCAATCGTTAAAACAGTTTGTGGTTTCGCAGATTGAAGCAAAACTAACATTAAGTGATTGTAAGGCGCTGCTTAGCAATAATTTATGCATGAGGTGGATGACGGATAATTGTGACCTTGAACAGTTATTGTTATACGGCTAATGGTAGAGTATTAAACTGAAAACATTTATATGGCTTGAAATTAACTTATGCAAATACTATATCTATAACCTTTCACTATGATTTTCTTTTATCATCAACATTCAACATTCGATGAGTGTTGCAGAGTGTGAAAAGAGTATCGGGATACAGTAATTCAAGAACAATGATGGATACTGTGTTTCAACAAATACAATTTTACGATAAATAGAAGGGATGTATTTTTTAAAAGATGTTTGTGCTTATTATGTAAACTGATATAGAGATGGAGTGATTTTTTTTTTGCTTCATTAATGTTGACAAAACTCACATGTAATGATATGTATTACATTTTCTCATGTACAGAACAATTTTCCAATTTTTTGAAAGTAAAGCCAGTTGTTGTGCTCTTGGACGAAAATGCTGTGAAACAAAAACAAAAGATTGTCTTGGCGTGCTTGCATTTGTCCTGTTTCCGATGCTTTTTGGTTTAAGGTTCACGGCTATTCCATTCTGTTTTAGGATTTTTGAAATGATATATGGACTTTCACTTAATGTGGAACATGTGAAGCAATTAGTCCGTACGGTGACCCCTACCTAAATGCTTTGTTTTTGTTCGCTTTTACCTGAATATGTTATGTTGTCTAATTGACATTAACCCCATTTCCTTTCTTTTTCATATTCACTAGTAACAAAATCTCGGAGTTGGGGTGGACAGTTGTGACGAACGTAACACGGAAAATTCATTTTTTTCTGTATTTCCATAACTGTTTATGTAATAATTTTGCAAAATTTAGTTATTGCACTCAAATATTCATGAATTTTAGTGGTGTTGTCATCCATACAGTACCGAATTTTACAGGATTGTGTCAATACAGTGCCGTTAACGAAAACTGCTTGGTAACCGATTTACCTGATAACGATCGTTTTATAGTGTAAATCAAAATTTGTATTAATGCTCATTCTGAAGAAAATTGGGGAATATTGTTTTCGCCTCCTTCTGTTTGTCTGTTTGTCATGACGTGAAGCAAACTAATCCTAAATTTCTAGTATTAGGGTTTTAATTTTGTTATAGAATTGTTGCATATGTGCTTCAAAGGAGCAATAAGCTTTCGAATGTTTGATATTGGTGTTGATGCAAACAAGAGGCACAAGGTTGTTGATTTTGACAATGATGCATGTGACGAAATTTTGTTCTTCAGTTTTTGATATCGAGATTTAATTTTGTTTTAGAATCGTTGCATAAAGTCCGAAGTTGGGCAAAAGGCTTTCGGATTTTTATTGTAAAAATCTCTTTCTATTTTTCTTCAGTAATACCTAATACATCGACATTCGAATATCGAAACAAAAGTGAAAATAATGACAGCAAACTTTGTTTGCTGCTTGCTTTACAATGTTCAGTTTTGACCTTGTCGTATGAGATTTTAAAGTCTCTGAAAACTGCAAGTCCCGGTTCCGGTTTTAGTCATGTACTTGCAGATTTCATACGATGGTTATGAGAGTCTATCAGACTTTAAAGTATTCGACGTACACGGAAATATTTAAAAATATGCTTTCTATAGGGTTATAGGAATCAAATGTGTATTCAACTGTTAAAAATGTAGTCATAACAAACCAATAACTATAAGCTGACATGACGCAAAGTTGGCGGGGTTAGTGGGAATTAATTAAGTTTATAGGAAATTGATTTTTGAACATTTAGACACAACTTTTATTTAAAAAAAAGGTGCAATATGTATGCACTTTAAAACAACCAGTAGGCAAAAACACATCGACAGGGCAGCATTTATGCATTTTTGCTTGGTAGGGGGTTAGGGGCTTACCCTTTGTAGATAAAAAAAAATGAGTAAAATTATTGTTAGTTTTATAATTAAAATAATTCAAATCAATATTCAGTGAATTAAACATTTTTATATGTTTCTTTTTCTTCGGAATCCTTATGGCTGTAACTTTTTTGAGAAATAGCTAGGGACATTATAACCAAGCAATCAAAAGAGAACCTTAATGGTAAGAATAAAAGTTTAGAAAGGTCAAAATGACATTTTATTACCCAATTTGATCATTGATAGCTATAACTATTCATAATAATTAGTCGCAGCTATTTCCAAACTTCTGAAATCTGCAAGTATAAGGTCAGAGTAACATTTTATGACCCAACTTGATCACAGATAGCCATAAATGATCTTAATAATTAATAGCCACTATGTCCAAACCCAAGAAATCTGCAAGCATAATGTCACAATGACATTATATGACCCAACCTGACCATAGATAGCCAAAAAATGTGATATCTTATTACTTGCAACTATTTCCACAGCCATAAAATCTGTAAGCATAAGGACAGAATAACATTTTATGAACCAACCTGATCACAGATAGCGAAATGATCATAAGTATTAATCTCAACTACTGCCACAGCCATGAAATCTGTAAGAATAATTTCAGAATTACATTTTATGACCCAACCAACTAACAGATAACAATAAATGGTCAGAATTATTCATAGAATTTTACTATAGCTATGACATTTGCAAGCCTTAATTAAATTAACCCTGATAACCATTGAGGGTCATTATTTTTCTCAACTTTTATCATAGCCAAGAAGTTTTAGCCATATTTGACATATTTCCCGTAGCCATGAATTGTTGGTTATAATATAACCATTTTTTTTTTTCGGCCATGATTTTTCTGCCTGTTTTGGCAACCAAACGGTCGTCAAGCTAATGCCCTTTTAGTTGGGGGGAACTTTGAATATGTTTCTATATGAAATGCAAACAACTCTTTCTTTTTTTATTTGTCTCTCAAAGTTTTTTTCGCTTTGAAATTCAAATAATTAAATCATACAATCCATTTTCACTTAAAATTAATAATCACGCTTCATGCTGAATTTGTGACTAATATAAGTCCAAAAATGAATCAAAAGAATCAAAATGAAGAATGCTTCGAACAAATCCATGTTGATAAAGTATCTATAGAAATACAAAAGCTCATTGTTGAAGGCCTCATGGTGACTTCAAGATGAAGAACAACAATAAAAGCGTTGTTCCTTTGCTTGTTTTTTACCATGTATTTGTAGAGACTTTGTCTCATGTGCATTTACTCCATATCCTTTTATTCACCATTCTATAAAATGGAATTAAGGCATTTTTATATTTTCATGACAACCGTGATGTACTTTCAGTTTGGCTAGATCACACTCAGTTACATACATGATTTAATCTGAAAGAAAATTAAGACTGTGACCAACAGTGCTTCTTGTGATTAAGAAAATGAAATGCTTTTTTTTTCTAAATTATGTGAGATGTTACATCGCAATTTGAATAAACAGAGGTTTCCCGCACATTTCGCAATTCCGGAACTTGCAATTCTCACTCTGGGAGTTAACATTTCAAAAACCGGAACCGGAATTTACAGTTTTGATAGACTTTAAAATCTCACACGACAACGTCAAAACTGGTAGAGAGTGTTTTATGCTAACGACTTTAAAGTCAAACACATGTTGGATTTGATATTTTGCCGAGACAGGCAGATGTGAACAAGTATGTCACTTTCATTCTATTGGACAATTGCACAATAAGCCGAAACTAAAACCGAAACCAATTTTACTTGCAAAATATCAAACAAATTAAAACTAAAATTATACATTTATAAATCTTTGAAATCTATATAAATTAATTTGTTTTCTTTCGACTTACGTATCTCGATTCAGTAAAAAAAAAATTCTTCTATGCGAAAGAGCAACGCAGAATTCAACAATGTTGAAATATTTCCTTAAATGTGCCTGTTTAGATATTTTATGTTTTTTTTTTTATATTTTCTTGTACAGTGTCTTCAACCTGGACATATTTTTAACGAATTTTTGCATTTACAAGTCTTTGTTGATTTTTGGATCATAGCATTATAATGTCCAATCTTTCTTCGTGTGAAGGGATTGATATACTATGTCTCCCAAAATATCACTAGCTTGTAAAGAAAGCAACTGTTCTTGAGACCTAACCTTCACCGCCACTTATAATAATGAAAGGCATATGGTTTTCAATTGAAGAGTTGAGAGGTGTGAAAAGGAAGGTTATAATACATGATAACAAGCAATAACAGTACCTGAAATGTTTTTTTGTTTTGTTTTGTTTTGTTTATTTTTTTTTTTTGTTTCTTTTTGTTTTTGTTTTTGTTTTTGTTTTTTTTTTTTTTTTTTTTTTTTTTTTTTTTGNTTTTTTTGTTTTGTTTTTTTTATGCCACAATAACGATGGCATAACATGCAAATTAATTTAATTTTTCCCATATATCCACACTTATTTTATAATTTCTTTTTTTTTTCAAAAATTGTTATGCATTAGGAGAAATGAAACATTACCTTTTTATCATATTGCTACTTTTTACACACAAAGACAAATTGAAAATCAAAATCCATCAATACAAGATCAATGAAGTATTTAAATATATTCAAATTTAAAATATTGACATATTCGATGCAATTTGTCAATTTCTCCTAAACTTCAACCGAATTTGTAATGTAACAGCTAAATCACTAGATTTATCAAAAGCCACAGCTTCTGACATTATAAGCAGAAATTTATGAAAATGTAATATGAATGCATTTGTATTTTTTTTAAATAATATTTTCAGTGTAAGAGAGAAGCGAACCGTCAATCCAAAACGAATACTTAAAGGACAATGGGAACATCGGGAACAAAAAAGAAACAGCGATACAACATGAGTACGGCACAAAAAAGAAAAATGAAGACAAACACGCACAAAGATGAACAACACGGGCCCAATAAAAAATAAGCCATGGGTGAGATCAGGTGCACCGGTAGATTAAGCATCTCATGCTTCTTATAAAACACCCGCCGTGTTGAACAAGTTGAATCCGATAATAAAATCAAATCCGGTAGAGGAAACAACAATTAAGCTTCAAAGGGAAAGATCTGCTTTCATCTTGGAAACAGATATGCCATAGCGGTTCAAGATGGTGATGTTGATATTATATGTCTAATATTAGCATTAAAATATCAACTTTCCCCTTTCTTTTTCTTTTTAAAATGGCTCATTTTTTTTCCAATTGTCAAATACAAAGGTTTTCGAAATGGTGTCTCTTATTCCATGCCTATTGCAGTTGTACCATTAGAATTAAAAATCTTTGAAAGAAATGTTACTAATTATTTGAAAAAATTTATAAAAAATTACAATTATTTACTGCAATTTAGTTTTCGTTCTTTAACATTAATGATTCATAGGTGGTTAAAAATTATAATAACGTAGTGTTAATAATTGCGATTTTCTAGATATTTCAACAAAGTTTTGATGTCCTTAATCCCGAATTCTCCTTATACAAAAGCAGAACTATAAATTTTCCGACACTTCTTTACAGTCCCTTTTTTTCATTTGAATGACAAAGGACAATGTGCTCCAATTTTGAATATATTTTCTTATTCCAATAGGTAAAATCGTATGAGCCTCAAGGGTCAGTTTTAATTCCTACGTTATTTTTTAATTTATGGCAATGTCCGTTCTTTGTAAAACCCAAATCATAAAACTGATCTTTTTTCTGCCATATCTGCGACTAACAAAAACAAACTTTGTATACGCGATACACTAATTGCAGTGCTTAAAAATATTTTGCAATGCTATAATAGTTCTACGTCTTATCACGACTGAGTCTTTGTATAAAGGTCAATTTCATGAAAATGTATAGCTTATCTGATAAAACAATGGCAATAAATAAACTCATTTAAGTAAGTGTAAATAGGTCCTTTGCATTTTCATTCATGCAACTTTGCATGGACTGAACATATAAATAACAATTCTAAAAGCGTGAATTCATATTTAACTTCACTCCGGAGATTGAAGAAATACAAAAAGAAAAGGTTTTTTTTAAGAATAGATTCTCTAACATTCGTTGTTCAATTTGGGGTATGTTTGACAGCTTACCGGATTTGATAAAGAGGGCATGACACAATTCTTTAAACCATGTAG
This sequence comes from Modiolus philippinarum, assembly GCA_002080025.1. Taxonomy (NCBI): domain Eukaryota; kingdom Metazoa; phylum Mollusca; class Bivalvia; order Mytilida; family Modiolidae; genus Modiolus; species Modiolus philippinarum. The sequence continues at coordinate 67,541 of MJUU01027600.1, forward strand.
AAAATATTTAGGGAATTTGGATTGTTCCAATTACAATAAGACAACATGGTAGGTGTTTACTTTTATCCTTTGATTTAAGTTTACCGTCAAAAAATAAACCTAGAAAACTCATCTAATTTATCAATATGTCTTGCTTCGACAAAGAAAAAAAAATCATAAGATACTACATTTTCATTAAACAACGGCAGTAGAATACCGAAGAAACAAGGGAAGTGGTGATCACGAAAATTAAAGTCCAAAGACAGGGCAAAAGAAATGACTTGATGATTTCCGATTACAGAAAGGAGCAAAAACGAGTATCCCTTTAGTGGACAAAAACAGAATTGACAATTATATGAAATATAAAAACGAAAACGGTAATTGAAATAAAAAAAGTTCTACAAAATTGTTAAATTTTCTGATCAATGAATATATATTCTACATTGAATAGTTTTAATGTGAAACTATATTTTTGTATATTCATATTTTTTTTGTGTTCTGATTATAAACTCTTATGTGTACTTCTTAGACTTATCTAGCACAGTCTGAATATGTTAATCTCTCTTTTAATAAAGATTTTTATTAATTATTATTAAAGCAATGTTGAGTTTCGCCATATTCTATCTTTACAAATATATTTGATATATTTTCTGAATGAATATCTAATTGTCGAAAATCATGTAAATTTGGTTTAAGTATGATTTGTTCAATATGTTCATCACGGCGAGTGCCTTATAAGTAGAAGAAGATGCTTATTCTACCGGTGTACCTGATCTCACCCATGGTATTTTATTGGGTATGTGTTGTTCATCTGTGTGTGTGTGTGTGTGTGTGTATGTCTTCGTTTTTCTTTATGTGTCTCTGTTTTTTTTTTTTTTTTGTTTCCGATGTTGCCATTGTCCTTGGATTGTTGGTTTTGGATTGATGGGTCGGTTCTCACTTCCTTTTTATGTTTCACTGACTTATTGAACTTTGATTTTATATCACAGAAACATACTTTGTTTCAAATTGATGAATATTATTCAAGTTAAATTGGTTTCGGTTTCTGTTTTGGCTTATGGTAAACATGTCTATTTATGATATAAAACGGCGATTTACAAAGAACAAATATGAGAGGGGAAGGAGGGGGATGGCTCCAATTTATTCCAGTATAGATGTGAATATTTTAATGTTAATAATGATATGTTTCCAAAATGCGAATGATGGAGAACAGTGTCTCACTTTTTGATTAACTCTTCCGTTGTTTTCTTTTACAATCAAAGTAAGAATTAAAATATATATTAATTTGATTTGTTTATTATTTTTTGTATTTCTTTATTATTCAAAAATTTTCTGCCACACTTTCATTGCGCATGGAAAGTAAAGAACAATTCTGATATATATCCGTCCTCCTAAGTCAGGTGTTCTGAGTCCATGCCGTTCCCTCGAACCCCTGACGACATACATCCATATTTAACGGGTTTTTACTATCGCCGCTTGGCATCTGACATGCAAATGACACCTTTGGACTGACCAATCGAGATAACTTTATTTTCCATTCAAGGTCCATCTCTAGAGAAAAAAAGTCTGCCTCAATTAACACTCGATTCGAAAGTCAAACCTTACATCATAGCAGAAAGTAGGATTGGAGTGGACATATAAGAATTTGCTGAAATGAAATTTTTATTATCGATACCTAAAGCAAGCAAAAGCCAGAGGGAAGGCACAAAGAAGCACTTACTAAAATTGTCGTAATAATAAACATTCTGCAGTATTATCACTGAAGTGAAGGTATATAAATGTAATTTATATCAGACTACTGACTAAAACAAAATCAACTACAAGATACTGCATAAGAAAATGTTATTTTTAGGTTAAATTTGACACATTTGCCATTTATGCTGTGTATCTGAGAGGGTTTTAGAGTTTAAGTGATTTTGAGACTTCGGCCAAGCGGGCAATGTGCAATTTTCTTATGGACTTTAATGCTTCGCAACACTGCTCACTGGACATCAAACTGTAACAATTCAATCAAATCTGAACCCGTAACATGCCAATTTCCATTTGACCCCCTCCCCTAAAGAGACAGCAAAGTGACCAGTTGTCTATCCATAGAAACACTTTTGTCGTGAATATGGTAAACGTTTAAATTCCATGAGTGACAAAACTGTCAACAAGCATACTATTGTTATTTTGAATATTTGAAGTCTATTACTACAGAGACGTACAAAAAGTATTTCGTCGGTATTGAATGTGGTTTGGTTGTTTTTCTTCTTGTTGTGCTTCTCAACATTAGAATAAACAATTAAGATTTAACCAAAAAAGACCCGTGAAATATGTATGTATGACTTTAACGGGGTCCATGGAGCATACATGGACTCAGAACACCTGACTTAAGAGGATGTTGTTCTAACATTTGTGTTGATGTATTTCCACATGTTTTGATTTTTTTTTATTTGATCTGCACTGAAGTTGCATATCTTGTAGAAATGATAATATGCAGAATCTCACAGTGACTTTGGTATTTAGTTACTTATTTGCCTTTGTAAGCATTTCTTTGTTTAACGCAAGATTACAGATAAACCTTGCAACCACTGACATCAATCAACATAAATATGTTTATTGATGTTAATTCAAATAACTTTACACACTGTTGAAGATAGCGTAACACAAGTAGAGTGGATGGGTGATCCTGGATAATTTCGTTAAAATTAAAGGTCCATAAGATTTTTAAGCAGATTTACAAAACTAGTCCTACAAGCACGCAGCTTGCTTGTGAGAGAGAAATGCTATTGTATGGTGCTGTAGTTGTCATTGTTTTTAATCAGTTCTACTTAAGTTCTGATAGGGCAAACTTTCTTTGGTAAAGCAGAATTACCAGTTTCGCTGACATAAATATATCTTGCAATGTTTACAAAAAAGTACATGCACCAATGAATGTAAAAATGCGATTGATGTAACTTTTGATTTCAAATGTCATCCTTTCAAAATATTTATTAACCTCATTGAACTGTGGTAATTGTTAAATATTATTTTTTCTCTTTTTTGTTGAAAAAAAAATATATTTACATTTATTTTTAGATTAATAATGTTGCAATATTTTTTTTTAAATACGAAAACAATCTAAAGTGATAGGGGGTATGTCAAAATGATATGCATTGATGTGAATTCTCGTCGTCTTAGATATATTTTGGATATTTTTTTTAGTTTTTTTCGTCTGTTTCTTTTCTTTTTTTTTTTTTTTTGGTTTCTTCAGATCAATTTTTTAAAGTACTTACGATATAGTTGAGCCTACTATCAATAAATGGAGTCTGTCCATTTGAATATTCCAAACGTCCAGGAACATCCAAGTTGTATGGCTCCTTAGATGGCTGTTCAATATAATATGATCGTAGCAATTGGATCAGCTTCGGGTTGTCAGCAGGAACTTCCTTTGATATTAACTCTCTCATTGCTGTCCTATATCTATTACGCCCTGATTCAATTTGGAAACTGTTATTGTATGCTTTTTTGATTAATCTGTGTCTAGCTGAATTCTTTTTCTCCTGCGATCCGGAGAAGTTCAGTTTGTTTTTAACATTTGGGATTTGAAGTGCCAAATACAGTAAACAAACTAAACATCCCCCAACAGCAACTAACTGTATATATTTACTTATCATAGCCTTTGTATTGACTTCAGGACTGCAATGTATAAGAAGATCAATATCTTAAATGAAAAACAGAAATAACCCAAAAGGACATTCAACATTTGATTTACGAAAATACAAAATTACCAAAGTTGCAAAATTATAAGAAAAGTTCGTTATGCTGTACAACTGTTTCAAGGAGTAACCTCTTATCCGCATCATTAGATCAAATAATGTGGAAAGCCATAATCCAAAAGAACGAAAAAAGTACTCATTCCGACAAGTATCGAAAAGGGAAGGCCAAATTTGGTACCAAGGGCACGAGTGCCATACACGGAATGAAGGTGTTTAGGGTTAGAATTTTTATAAATTTTTAAATTTTCTTGTCAGACAAGTCTGACTATATTGCTTCTGAATACCCTCGAGAACCTCTGGTTCACCAGCAGTGGCATTGACCAAATGGTTTCAAAATATGAAATTGCCAAAGTTATACAAATCAGTAAAGGAGTAGATTCGGTAAGGCCGCTTTTTGGCCCAAAATTTGAAGAAATGCAAAAGAAAGATCTGTGTTGGTTTTCGAACTATATACTGTCTATTTTAATGTATTCAATTGGTTTTTGGGCATTAATTCAACAAATTTGGTCTAATAAGCCAACTGAACATAACCTAAATTTGAGAAATTGCTGGAAAAAGGCTGAAAAGCCTATATTTTTGGGCCTTTTTCGGCATATTTAACATTGGCCAACCTCTTGTACACTGACGAGCTTCATATATATTTGGAAAATAGTACAAATTACATATAAATATTTTGAGTGTTTTGTTTGGCCACTTCCATTTAAATCAAAAACCATTACAAAATGACAAAAAATCTACAATTCAGAACTTTTTGCCTTTTTAGGCTAACTTCTTGGCATCATTTCCAGTATCCCACCAGCATTTTTTGCAAAATGAACACAAATCCATTGATTGTAACAATACTACTACATGAAATCGATCAGACAATAAAGTTTTGATACATTTTCCAAAATGAGGAAATTAGTGGGCCCTTACTGAACCTTCTCCTTTCGGTATGTTGTACAAATACTTCGAGGACTAACCATTGACTACTTATATTTCATACCGAAAATATCTTTTTTGTCATGCATTTTGAAACATACTTTTCATTTTATTACTGATAGCATTTGATTAAAAATGAATATTAAAAAATTTCGATATATGCATATGCTAAAAACATGTTTGATCAGTTTTTATTTCGATAACATTTCGGATATCAAAAATGTTTTTTCAGCAATGTTCTTTCTATAAAATAAAGCTCACTTCCGTTTTAAATAAAAAAAAAAAGAATCATTTTTAAATGTTATTCAACACAATATGTACAAAACTAGTGGATCTTACACGACTATTTCGTAGGAAATCCGGCAGTAATGCAGGTTACATCCGATTTTTGTGAAAATACCTGATTCGTTTGTATTTATCGTGAGGAACGTAATTTCACAGGCTGGTCGTGTTTTTGATTCAATCAAATATTTTATTTAAGATAAATTACTCATAAGTTTTATAAAATTGCTAATCTTTTAAAAAAACTGTATTTATTCAAAAGAACATCTAAAGCGTAGGTGGAATTTCTGTGAAATTTTTTGGGTTGATTGGTGTACGCCTCCAAGTTTGTTTGAAATGATCTACATAAATACAATAATGCTAATAATTTTTCTTAGCCACTATGCATGCATATAAATGCGCGGAAGAATGCACCATGGAGGCCAAGGGATAAAAGTGAATAAGCATATGACCTTTCAGGGTAAATTTACAAAAACAGGAAAACGGTAAACGCCTACAGTGGCAAGGAACTACAATCATATGCCACAATTTACATACGAACTGCACTAGAAAAACAATAATGAAAACAAAAAGCAAACATAAATAACGATAGGAAATCGGGATAGTTTCAAAAATGTTACTGACAGACTGTTACAAACTGCAATCATAAATAGAACAATGCATGAATTCAGAAAAAAAAGATAGCACAAAGGTCGTGATGAATATGAAACATGTATACCGAATGTATAATAAATCAATACAGGGATATGGAGTAAAATTAGCATGAAAGAAAGTCTCTACATATACAAGGTGAACAACGTTTTTTTTTTGTTGTTTGTTTGTTTCTCTGTTTTTTTTTTAATTTTTTGTTTTTTTTTTGTTTTTTGTTTTTTGTTTGTTTTGTTTTTGTTTGTTTGTTTGTTTGTTGTTTTTGTTTTGTTTTTGTTTTTTTGTGTTTTTTTTAACAACGAACTTTGACAATACCTTATTGTTAGTTTAATACGGTCCAAAGCAACTTTTTAAACGAAATCCATTGTTAGATCTGGAACAACGCTACATCCAGGTTTCTTTGCCCATGGATTCAAGATTGTCAACACACATTAAATTAACTGTCAACGTATTCGTAAAATCTCTGTCACCCGTTGAAGGACAAAAAGACAAAAAGAAGAAAAAAAAACGACATTCAAACAACCAGAAGGCACTCTTCGAGTCAACACAATATAATCTTGACATGTAGGCACAGTAAACAAATTGCTAGAATAACAATTTAAAATTAAAAGAAAAATAAAATGCAAAAATTTAAAAAGCTGATAGGGCATCCATATGCGAAATTATCTCAAGAACAAGTACATTATAACTGGACAGTATCAAGAACAGACATCGTTCGCATCCTTTGACTTCATAAGCATTACATTATTTCAACGGACAGAATTGACAAAAAATTAAACCCAAGGACTTTTAATACAGATAAAAATGTATATATCAGCTATATTTCTGCTCACCAATACAGAAAGCATTGTAGCTAAAATGTAACATATTTTTACTGACTAAGGAATCACTTTACTTGGTGCTTTGACCTACAAATTTTGCTTCAATGGCATTGCACTTTTATGCTTTTGGAGCTTTACAATTACGCATTTTAGTCTAATTTATGATCAAACAAATCACAAAGACAAATATGGTCATAGACACATGTGTAGCTGTTGAGAAATGATATATATCAGATAAATAAAAATTCTAATAAATTATTTTGTGTCAATGAAACTTAATGTCCACGATAATATAAAGGAGGGGACATTATAGAACTATACATCTGTTTTGCTTTCCTTTGGGATTTCAACCAAAGATGAAGACACCAATCTTCCTTCCTTGAACTGTGCACCAAAACTACACAAATGCCCATACAAACAACGGTACATAGCTGGATCTGCAGAATGTTCCACAAAACCTCTTTCTAAGCTTTTAACCTCTCTCTTGATAGCCGTAAAAGAGGGCCTTCAGCAATGTTGTGATACTAGCTTTGCCAAGAAGTGGTGTAAATGGAAAACTCTAAAGATCTGCTTGATAACCTAATCAAGATCATTATCGCAATGTAACAGCACTTACACTTTTGACTTTTCAGCACTTTACACTACCATTCCTCATGAACAACTGAAATCTCGATTGAAAGATATAATTCATAGATGTTTCTCCCCGTAAGAAGGCGAACGAATATATAAGTACATTGTCATTGGCAGAGAACAAGCATACTTTGTGAAATACGACTCAGAATCATAGAAAAAAATACACAGAGAAAGAAGTGATTAAAATGGTAGAGTTTCTGATTGACAATATATTTGTCCAGTTTTGGGAATTTGTTTTTCAACAGACCATCGGAATTCCAATAGGCACAAACTGTTCACATCTTTTAGCCGATCTGTTTCTTCTCTCTTATGAGGCAGAATTCATTCAAGGGCTTCTTCGAAATAAAGACAAACAACTGGCCCAGTCCTTTAATTTCAGCTTCTGTTATAAAGATAATATTTCAGCACTAAACAACCCCCGCTTTGGTGATTTTTTCATCTTATTTATCCAAAAGAACTTGAAATTAAGGATACTACAGATACTTTTACATCGGCCTCCTTCCTTGACTTTCATCTTGAAATTGACAACAGCGGAACATTACAAACCATGTTGTATGACAAACGCAATGACTTCATTTTTTTCAATACTCAACTTCCCTTTTCTTTGTGGCAACATTCCAAAAAAGCACCAGCATATGGAGTTTATATCCAACAACTCATTCGCTACTCAAGGGTTTGTGGTCGTTACAGTCACTTCCTTGATAGAACCCAGTTGCTTACAAATAAATTGCTTAAGAAAGGTTACGTAAGCAAATACTTAAAGTCCTCACTACAGAAGTCTTACGGTCGACATCACCATCTTGTGGATCGTTACGGGATATCGGTTTCCCAGATGACAACTGATCTTTCCCTCACAACTAAAGTTTATTTTTCTTCTTTTTCGGATTTGACATTACTACCACAGTTGACATGTTCAACACGGCGGGTGTATTGTAAGAAGCAGGAGATGCTTACTCTACCGGTACACCTGATCTCGCCCATGGTATTTATTCGGTCCGTGTTGTTCATATGTAGGTGCGTCTTCATCTTCTTTTTGTGTCATACTCAAGTGGTATGCTTGTTTCTTAGTGTTTCCGATGTTGCCTTCGTCCATGGATTGTTCATTCTTTTGACTGACGGTTCGGTTCTAACTTACTATAGTATATATTTAGTTGTTTCCTCATCGTAATGATAACAACCATGAGTGAGATCAGGTTTACAGGTAGAGTAAGCACATCCTTCTTCTTATAACGCAACCGTCATGTTTGGGAATTTAGCATCATGGGGGTTGAGAAACAGATCAACTAAAAATTGTGCACGGTTATGGCCATGAACTTTTGATAGACTGATTGAAAAAAAATGTCATCTTCACTGAACAAAGATACTCTACCATTAAAATCACTTACTCTGTTAAGTTGTGCCGTGACTGGTATTTCACATTCTCTGCCTATAACAATGTACTTATATTTTTGTTCGCCGTTTGCCGTTCTCACGGGAGAAAACTCTATAAATTAAATTTTATAGCCGAAATTTCAAATGTTCATGAGAAATGGTAGTATAAAATGTGGAAAAACCAAAAAGTTTAAATGCTGTTATAAAATGCGGAAACGGTATTTTTTTCTGTAATGAATTATTCACACATCTTCCACACACATACTTAAGTAGTTAAACGAAAAAAGTAGCCTGATACCGATAAACATGACTGGTTTACATATTTCATTCATAATTATTTAAATCGAAAGTATTCAATGTTCACATATGCAATACTTGCTTTTCGAATTTGAAATCGATGATTAATCCATAAATTTTTATTTACAAAAAATGTCCATATTATATATATATATATATATATATATATATATTTCATGTCTCTAATTCTAATCCCGTTGGGTTCCTACCATAAACCGTTATATTTAAATTTTTAGGCCCTGCATTAGCGCAAATCCGGGGAGATGGGCAATTTTCCACGTTGACTGAATTTATAGACAGCTTATTTATTCATTTAACTAACAGTCTGCCTTCTCCTTCACTTTGTTTAAGAGAATCCATGGGACTTGTTTTGCTTTTAAATAAGAATTAAAGGGAGTACCGATGAAAACCCAACATCTTATTCATGCTTCGTTTTTATGGTATGTTATGGATCGATCTATGCTAAGCGCCCCATCTAAATGTGGGCTATTTCAATTTTTTGAAAATGACTTTTAGAAATCTTTCGTTTTTTATTCGGTTTTCCAATTGTTTTGATATAATCTGCACTGATGAGACATATTGCTGTTGAAATGGCCATATGCAGAAGATAAATTAACTGCAATTTTGGGTACTTGATTGAAAAAAAAAATTACAATGAAAATAATCAATTTGGCTTGAACCATCTACCTGTGATGAATTTTTCATCTGTTTTTATCAATTCAGATTCAGAGTCTGAGTCTTTTAATATTAAATATTAAATTTTTGTTGATTTCAGTGGAATTCGAACCCCCTCTGTCAAGGTTCTATGAGTTTAAAAGTCTATTACGCTACCACTGGACCACCACTTCCATGTTCAAATTTCGGTTAATTAATATACTTAAGTCTCGTATTACGAGTCAAAATAAATTTGTAGTTCTTTATATTTTACATCCCTTTGGACTCCCACAGAGATGGCGTGGGCAGTGTAATCTGTCTGTAATATCTCTGCATTCGAAGAGCAGCCAAATCCCTCGGTGGGAAGGCAATCTCAATATACATGTCTCTAATTCTAACCCCGTTGGGTTCCTACCATAGACCGTTTTATATATATATATATATATAAGTCTAGAAGATTGTGCAACGATATTGATAAAATATATAAAAGTTGTCACAAATAATGTGACAAAATTTTCAGCCAACAAATGATGGTGCTGTTGTTGTAATGGACAAATGCTCATATCTTCAAGAAGACGACCGCCAGCTTAGCAATGACCATTTTTATTTAAAATTAAGCAATGACCCCACTAAACAGTATAGTGATGAAATAAAATATCAACTTAACAACATGTTCGAGAAGGGGCACATCGATGAAAAAACACTACAATACTTAATTCCAGAGAATCCAAAACCTGGCAGATTTTATTTACTTCCAAAGATTCATAAATCTAACAACCCAGGAAGACCCATCGTCTCTGCTAATGGTCATCCTACTGAAAAAATATCTGAATTAGATTTCAATCTCCGTCAACATGTTGAGAATCTCCCATCATTCATCAAAGATACAACTGACTATTTACAAAAAATAGCGGACTTGAATCCTTTACCACCTAACACTACACTGGTCACTATGGATGTCACCTCCCTCTATACTAACATCCCTCACTCTGATGGGATCGAAGCTTGCAAAGAAGTTTGGGAATCTCGCCCGGTCAAAATTCCACCCTCAGAATGTCTTTTTACCATGCTTACAATGGTTCTTAAAAAGAACAACTTTACTTTCAATGGCGAACACTATTTACAAATAAATGGAACTGCTATGGGCACCACAATGGCTCCATCCTATGCTAATATATTTATGGGCAAATTCGAAAACCAACTTCTCGAATTGTCAATCGAAAAACCGCTTTCTTGGTATAGATTTATAGATGATGTGGACATGAAATGGACTGAGAGTGATGAAAAATTACCAAACTTTATCTCGCATGGCAACAACTTGCACCCATCTATCAAGTTTACCTCAGAAATATCGAAGACTACCATCTCCTTCCTTGACACTACCAGCTCTTTATCGGAAGGTGAACTGTCCACATATTTATATTGCAAACCCACGGATAAAAACCAATACCTTTTGCCCAGCAGCTGTTATCCTGCACATGTAACTAAAAATGTTCCATACAGCCAAACCCTAAGAATAAGACGAATCTGTTCGAAGGAAGAGTCCGTGAAAAAAACGATTAGGTCAACTCAAAAACAATCTTAAACGAAGAGGGTATAAACACAGCAACATCAAAAAAGTTTTCACAAAGCCCTAAATATTCCAAGGAGCACCTTGCTAAAGTACAAAGAAAAAAAGAAAAACAAAAGAACGCCTTGTGTTCTTACATTTCACCAGTCTTGAAAAACACTTTTAACACCGTTCGTAAGCACTGGACATCTGTGGAAAAAAGTCTCAAATTGTCCAAAATCTTCCCCGAGCCTCCTTTGGTTGCATTTAAACAACCAGACAGCCTGAGGAACTTGTCGGTACGAGCAGAAGTGTCTAATACTACCAGTACCACAGGGAACAGTCACCCTTGTGGAGACAGGCGCTGCAAATGTTGTAGACATATGCAAACCTCGTCCTCGTTTACCAGCCAGGTTACTACAAAAAGGTACAAAATATTTTGCACTTCAAATTGCAAAAGCACATATATTATTTATTTGCTGCAGTGTAACGTTTGTAATCTCCAATACGTGGGCGAGTCAAAGCAACCATTCCACAAATGTCTGAATGGGCACAGACGTGACCTTAGTAAAAAGCCACTTCTGCCCGTGAGTCAACACTTCAGGTTGTCAGACCACAGTATCGAGGATTTCAATAGAATGAAAATCCTCATCATTGAACAGAACGGCCAATGGAGTGATTCCTAACGTGAAGACCGAGAAAGATTTTGGATTAAAGAACTCCGGGTTTTACATCCTGACGGAATAAATAGAAAACAATAGACCTGTAAAGTCAACTAACAGTGTATTTTCGAGTTCTTATGTATCTTATACTTAGCCATAATTTTATTTGATTATTATATATTTTTTTTTTTTCATTTCTATAGTTGAGACTATCAATTTGTCTTAGTTAATTGAACTGTAACATGTTTCATTTCAAACTTGTATGTAAAAAATATTTGACGTTATGTGTACACTTATAATTATAAGGCTACATTTTCTGTTTACCTGTGTGAAAGAAAACTATTTTTGACATTCCATGTTTTGTTGAGGTATGTAATCATCAATCGCTATTACATTTTAGCGTGTTTAAGACACTGATGAAAGTCATTTGTTGGCTGAAAATTTCGTCACATTATTTGTAACAACTTTTATATATTTTATCGATATCGTTGCACAATCTTCTAGACTTATATAATTATTTTGTTTGTGCTGCATTGTCCTGTATCGACGATCCGATATCCATTAAGTTTTCTAGTTGGTAGTTTTCTCAGACT